>JAZHYW010057255.1:0-11162 GCA_037355805.1 Ixodes ricinus | reverse complement strand
ATATGACAAGGCAGCACGCTGTAAAGCAGCATCGGCTGCGTGTCTTCTGACCAAGCGAACAATAGAGATAGTTACTACTTTTTACTCCCGAATCTCTCGGAGATGTGCTAAATAATTATCACCGCTTTAAAGCCCATCAGAAGCGCATTAGTAGTGGCTGAGGTATAAACGTAAGGCCCAGTGCCTAAAGGCCATAAAAAATTCGGCCGCAAGTTGCGACAGCACTGAGATACACTGTCAGACGCGCTCTGTGCAAACGTCAAGGTTAGAGCTCCTGTATAGGCTCTCACGGGATGCCGTAGAGTTGCGCGTCGCGGTGGCGTAAGGGGATTCAGCTCGATGATTAATTCCGGCGGAATAGCAGCGCCGCGCTGAGGCGCGCGGCGCGCTCAAAAAGCAGGGGAACGTACTACCGGGGTGCGTAACGTTCACTTTGCTGCACATACTTGATCTGGCCTGACGGATCTGGATCTCGGCGAATAGCGGCAGGGCGGGCATGCGGCATCGGAATCAAACGCGCAACTTCATTGTTGGCATCGAGGAGAAATCCCGGGATTTCTCTCGTTAACGCGCGCATCACGACGAAACGCGAGGCTTTGGCATATCGCAAAGCTCGACGTTTTCGTCGCGAACATCAGCGCCGTGGAGAAATCCTGGATTTTCCTGGAATAATTCCCAGGATGTATTCACTGCGGCCATATCCAGGTGCCAATGCTGAGCACGTGCCACGGCTGGCTTCCAGTTACTTTGCAACGTGCACCCCGCACCCTCAAGATTGCCGGGCTGGGGTGTTTCATTAATGAGTTTGCCTGAGATGCGCTTCAAAACAGTGACCTCAAATAAGGCGGCCAGTGAATACGCCCACAGGAACTCTACCCGGGGTGAGGTACAGCTCCCCGCGACCTGCGGCGGGAGGTGGCGATTGCCCCAATTGCAAAAGGCCGTAAGAAAGAGAAAGAGAGCGCGCTCTGCTCCCTACCACCGGTTTCCTCTTTTTTTGTTGTTAAAATGGAGCCGTTTGATATGTGTCTGAAGCGACTGATCGCTGCCTAGGCGGTCTGCACAAGCATCACGACTTGGAACCAGTCGGACACATGTGGAATAGGCAACCCTATCGGACGGCGACTGGCCTGCGACAACGAAGATAGTGGGTAAGGCCTAAGGACAACAAAAAACAGGCATCGTGGCTAGACATCACGGGGCTCATGGGGACGTCACGTGGCAACACGCCTACGAGATGATACAGCAACCGTGTTACACCTTAACGCCGTCACGTGATATTGCGACGCTGTGACGTCACTTGACCCTACACGGAACGCACCAGAGTTCCTCTACCAAATTAAAACTTTGGATTGGCTCCAGTTAGTTCATTGTGACCCAGAGGACTTAAAAGCGCAAAAACACGGACGAAGAAGAGACGCATAAGTAACACGGACAGGCGCCAACTTTCGGGACGGATTTAATCAAAGAAAACCGCCCAGCACACATGCGTGAACATTCCTTCCTATCTTGCCAATCCCCTGTAATAAAAGCAGCTCATAAACACAAACAAAAAATGACAATCATTTAAACCTCGTCATCAGCTGCACCGTGTATAACAAAATCATCTAGACAAAAATCTTCCTTTTCATTTAGTAAAATCGAAGGCGTGCTTAAGCAGTTGTCACCTGAGGACTTTATAAAAATACGCGTTCAACTATTTCCCTTTCAGTCTTGTTGTTTGCTCTTTTAATAAATTTTGCTAATTCTAACAGGGATCATACCCGCAGCGCATGCAGTGTACTCAGGTGTCCCCCTGCTTTGTTACGAACCGCTAGACGATGTTCACGCACCCTTTATTAAAACACCACCCAGTCTGTCCAATATACAAGCGCCCGCACGTGAGTGGAATCTCGTACAGTGGCACAAGCTGTGTACTGGGTAGGCAGGCAGCCAGGATTTTATTTCGGGGAAGGGGGGGGCGCCTTATGACAAAATGCTTTATGAGACGGAGGGGAGAGGAGGCCCCATCAAAATGGATGATTTCAGGGGGGCCCTTGGGTGTAATGCCCCTGAATAAGAAAGGTAGTGACATCTTCTAGCTCCCCTCTGATGCCCACACCTTTTATCTTTATGTTTTGCTTTTTTACACCCGCGTGTCGACCGTAGCGCCGCCTGACCGGCCCAAGGTGAACAGACGGCCTTCCTATACTTGAGTCAGAGAGCAATCAAAGGCTGAAAGGCACGCAAATACATGCACATAGGCTAAAACGGCACTGTCATAACCTACCAGCCTCGAAGGATGCGTATGGAAGCCGTGACGTTGCACAGTCGGTGTTATCTGATTTGCGACATGAGCTCATAGCATGCACTGCACCCCGACAGCATAGGCATTCCTTCTCCCTCCTCGTCCCTCATGCACACACTTATTGTTATTTTGCTCTTTCGCGCTCGCGCGTCGACGGTAGCGCCGACTGGAACGAACCAAGACAGCAGGCGGCATTCTTCAAAGGATGTCGCTACTTTTCCGCATAAAGGGGCTTTGCTTGGGAGCACCCCCCCCCCCCCCCCGGATAAGTGCCTGGTACTGAGTGACGTGCCTCTTGGAGCATTACACACGTTTCTGTCTAGTCATCATAATACAAATTTTTGCCAGCTTGCATGGAGCGGAGAGAACAACATTGACATTGTACTTAATTGCTATTTTCTTAAGGTTGCGCGACACCTTGTGTAAATAATGTATCACTTGAACCTTGATTTTTATACTTTTTGTTGCTGACTGTCCCCTGTGTTACATTGACTTTTGATTTTAGAGCGCAGCTCTTAGGCGCCCGTTTCCGGCTTGGTGGGCGTCGGCGTCGGCGTCAGCATCGGCGTCGGCGTCGCCGTCGCCGTCGGCGTCGGCGTAACCGCGCGGTGCATGATGGGTAAAGTTCCCCGCTAAATCTAGCAGAAAATTTTCCTCGCCAAATTGGGCGGAAAATTCTCCCCGCTAATTTAGCGGAAAAAAAATTCCCCGCTAAATTTAGCCGGAAAATTATCCGCTAAATTTAGAGGAAAGCATTCTCCGCTAAATTTAGCGGAAAAAATACCACCGCTAGATCTAGCGGCGGGGAATTTTTTCCCGCTAAATTTAGCGGAAAATTTCCCCCTAAATTGGAGGCAAGCAGCAGGAGGGAAGGAGGGCATAGCCTTCTCTCCGTACCTTCCCCTCTCTCCTCCTCAAGAGCGGAGCTCCAATTCGGCGTTACAGGGAGTTGTAAACGGCTTTAATTTTTCGTAGGAGGTTTTCACACACGCTGATAATCAAGCAAGGGGTAGCCCGCCCTGTCTTAGCGTTCTACCTGAAGTTCAAAACTCGTCGTCAAAGCGTGATGGCAGTTTTTTGTCAGAGCAGCCTGAAGACAGGTGAGAGCAATCCCTCTCTTTACCAGCTTAGAAAGAGCGCTATCAAACAACAAGAGGCTCTTTCTTGAACGCGGTTCGTACAACCGGCACACGTGTTCATCGGTAAAAGTAAGCTGTAGGTCTAAAACCTGAATGCACTTTTCCTTGGGAAGCTCCCACGTGAAATTCAATCCGTCCGAAATGGCCTCAAACAATCTCGACGACCTTTGTAACAACATAATTAAAACACATCCCCTAGTGATAATTCATAAAAACCAGAAAATCGTCTACTCATCTAAAATCCTAAGCACATGAATCTCATTGAGGCCTTCCAATATGCGCTTGTCCATGGATGCTGAAAAAAATCACACAAAAGTTGGGCTACCGAGTACACAGCTTGTGCCGCTAATGATGTTTACGAGATTCCACTAACGTGCAGCCACGTGTATATTGGACAGACTGGGCGGTGTTTTAATGAAAAGGCACGTATACAACGTCTAGCGGTTTGTAACAGATCGGGGAACACCTTGCAGTACACTGCATGCTGTGCGGTTGTGATCCCTTGTTAGAATGGAAAAATTTATTAGAATAGTTCGCAACAAGACTAAAAAACAATTTGTTGAGGCGTTTTTAAAAAGCCCTCAGGTGACCACTGCGTCAGCACGCCTTCGATTTTACTAGTGACGAGAAAGTTTCTTTTCTAGATGGTTTTGTGTAAACACGTAGAACTGACACGAATGTTAAAATGGTCATCTTTTGTTTGTGCTTATGAGTTGCTTTTATCACAGGGGATTGGCAAGATAGGAAAGAGTGTTCACGTGTGTGCTGGGTGGTTTCTATTGATTAATACCTACTACACATGGCAGCGTATAGTATTTTAGCTTAGGTCCCTTAGCTGAAGGTACCTGTAGTAAACGGCACTTTGAATCACACGATAAATGAACAGAGCAGTTTGAGTTGATGTCAATTGCATTCCTGCTAAACCGCGAGAGGCGAACTTGATAAACAATTTTTTCTCACAATCGGTTTGACGTGAAGTTCTTTTTATTATTATTGTGCGTGAAATATCACATTTAAAACCTAAATATTAATTGTGTTTGCTTTTGCAGCACTTTATTCTTCATTTTGTTTTTCTCTGAGTCTAAGGGCGCACCTAAATGAGTCTCGCTTTAAAACGTCTGACCGGTCTGACCACACTGGCCCTAAGTCATCTCGCGTATACGAGTTTCGATTGCGAGGTGAGCGACCTTTTTCTGTTTAGCAACTTTATTTTTCCCCAAAGTTCTCACTCCAGGAAGCTAAATAGCGCCCGGCAGAACGAACTACGTCGGAGTCTCACGGTTACGCCAGTCAGACCATCGAAAGGGATGGACGACGACGAGGATAGAACGTTTCGGGCGGGAGAGTCGGACGACTCGTCTACAACATCGAAAAGAGCCAGCAGTGACCCATCGCGTTCGGGTGTCGCAGACATTGTTTTCCACGTACCACCGCTGCTACCCGCATAAGCTGAGCAGTGCGTCCCTCGTTGACTGTAATATTTCATCACATTTGTGTTTACAATCATTTTCCATAACTTGCTACTTATATAGATTCAATTTACTTATGCATTAAACAAGATATATTTATATATCTGTAGATTTTTATTTTGGAGTTCTTGTCTCAGGAGGCACCCCCGTGTAGCTGTAGACGGAGCTTGGCAGGCTCCGTTTAACACAGGACCTCCCTTAGGGGAGATTTATGTGCCAGGTGATCACGATCTCTAGCTCCCTTTACTGCAGGTACCTGCGTCAAAGGTACCTTTACGCTGCCGTGTGAATTGGGTATAAATTGGGTATAAATCAGTTGACGCTTATACCCAATTCACACGGCAGCGTAAAGGTACCTTCGGCAAAGGTATCTGTAGTAAAGGGAACTTGAGATCGTAATCACACGGCGCATAAAGGTTCCTTTCGCTAACGGAGGTCCTGTATTCCACAGAGCTCGCCAAGCTCACTTTACAGCTACAGGGAGTTGCCTCAGACCCCCAACTCAAAATAAAAATCACAGATATATAAATATATCTTGTTTAATGCATTAAAACAAACTGAATATACGAGGGCGTCACAAAAGAAAATGTACATGTTTTTTTTTTTCACCGCTAAAATAAACTAGGCATCACCGAACCCTATTCTCCGCCCAAGCGGCAGCGCTAAAGGTCACAATTGGATGCCAAAGTTTCAGCCTCGATCCGATACCTTAATCAAAAAGTTATAAGTGATTTTCTGAAAATTTCAACGGGAAAATGGCGGCCGACGGAGTTTTCGAATACATGGGGCTTTATGGCACCAGAAACCGAAAACGGGCAAAAATGGGCTCCATTTTCTCATTAAAATTTTCAGAAGATCACTTATAAGTTATAACTTTTGAATAAGGTATCGGATCTGGCTAAAAGTTTGGCATCTGGTTGTGACCTCTAGCGCTACCTTTGGGCGGAGAATGATCGTTCGGCGATGCCTAGTTTATTTTTGAGGTGAAAAAACTCTAATTTTTTTTTCGTGATACCCTGTATATAAGTAGCAAATTATGAAATGATTGTGAACACAAATGTGATGGAATAATACATAAACGAGGAACTCATACTCTAGCTAGCAGGTAGCAGCGGCGGCACGTGGAAAACAATGTCTGCTACATGAACCCGAACGCGATGGACCACTGCGAGCTCTTTTTCGAGGTCGTAGACGAGACGTCCGACTCTCCCGCCCAGGACCTTTTATCCTCGTCGTCGTCCATCTCTTTCGATGGCGTGACCGGTGTAACCGTGAGACTCCGACGTGGTTTGTTTCTGCCGGGCACTATTTAGCTACTTCAGTGAGAACTTTGCGAGAAAATGGAGCTGCTACACAAAAAAAAAGGTCGCCCACCTCGCAATGGAAACTCGTAAACGCAGATGATTTTAGGGCCAGTGTGGCCAGATGGGTCGGGCGTTTTAAAGCAAGACTCATTTAGATGTGCCCCTAGACTTAGAGAAAAAAAAGTGCCGCAAAAGCAAACACAAATACTATTTAGGTTTTAAATGTGATATTTCACACACAATAATCAAAAACTGCGCGTCAAACCGATTTCGATGAATAATTGTTTATCACTTGTTCCTCTCCCTGTTTAGCAGGAATGCAATCGACATTAACTTAAAGTGCTCCGTTCATTTATCGTGTGATCAAGAACGCCGTTTGCTACAAGGACCTTCAGCTAAGGGACCTAAGCTAAAGGGACCATTACGCTGCCGTGTTAATTGGGTATTAGCCCCAGTCTGTGTTGTATGTGCCGCTTCGTCTGTGTTTTTCGCGCTTTTAAGTCCTCTAGTTCCTCTAATAAACCTCGTCAACGACGACTTTCACAGTAAAGCCGGGGTCACACTGCTCATACATCATACTAGAGCCACTAAATGAGCTGTGCACTAAATAAGCGTAGTGGCACTAGAACATACAAAACACAGTCTGCAAACACGAGTAACCGTAATTTCCGTGGTTCCAATGCCACGCGCCAAATGTTCTCCTTGAACTCATTGCCATGCGGCATTCGAAGCACGGATATCGCGGTGACTCGCGTTCGAATCCGCAAGCAGACTGTTTGCAAGCAAGGCCACTGGCCCCCACCTTGTCTCTGCTCCTGCGGACGAGCCCGTGCAATCCAAGCTTGTCAAAGCTATGTTGAGGCGCAAGATGCACGTGCTTGCACTCATGGAGTACCAGTCGGGGCGCCATGTTTGCAGTTGTCTATAAAGACCTTTCCAAAACAAAAAGAGGAGAAGGAAGAATACTACCTAACTAGATCTCCATTTTTTTTTAATTTTTAATACGCATAATTGGCCTTTCGAGGCAGGGGTTTACCTGGTATGCCCTGTGCCGATAGACATTCGCCAGCCCCAACCTTGGATATATCCGAGATTGAGGCTGGCGAATGTCTAAGGGTTCTCCATCCACTGATAAAAAAAATCAGGAAAGTCAGATCCGAACAATTACCAGCAGAAAATGACCCAGACTAGAGCAAAGGGAAACCATGCATACAGTGATGGATACTTTCCGGTCGGCGCGTGTCTGAGGAGCCAAGGCAGGAATCTGCCACATCCGCCAATAGCAAAATATGCTTCATCTTCCCTACACTGCGGAGCGCCATTGCAAAAATGCCACCAAGCCCGTTGAAGATAATTTTACGAATAGTGATGCTCCTTAAGACAGCTATCGTTGGAATCATGAAAACTTCTCAGCACAGCGATGCCTGAGAGCAACGCTGCAGGATCCCCTGTGCGCGCGCAGGTCGCGCGGGTTCGTGTCAAGATGCTTCCCTCAATCATCCAGTGGAATGTTAATACTCTTCGGCCTCTACTCGCCGAACTTCGTCGCCGCCTCCTGAAGCTTCAACCAAATGTTATTGCTCTTCAAGAGATGTATGTGCCACCAGGACCTCATCGATTATCCCTATACGTCCAATATCACAGTATGACCCCGCACATCGACGGGAAACCTAGGGCATCTATACCTGTGCAGAGTCACCTCAAGAAAATAGAAATCCACCTTAGCGACTTGAACACTCTTCACAATGAGCATACATCCGTAGCAATAAGAATCGGCAAACATGATATTACTGCTGCCTCAAGCTACATACGTCATCACCAAGCATGGCATCACGATGAATTGAGAAGGATCAGAAAACGCGGCCAATTACATGGTGCGGCAATTTTAATGGGAACCATCATGTTTAGGGAAGTGACAAAATTGCGCAAAGGGGGAATGCGCCCATTGATGTAACGAAAGATCTAGGCTGCAGATGCCTCAACAACAGATCGCTAAACCTTCATTCGTGCAATTCTTAAAACAGGCAGTGTTCTCGATCTTATCTTCGTGTCACCCGAAATACAGATGGTGTGGAATGCGGAACCTGACACATGGGGAAGTGACCACGTGCCCATCTTGCTCCTTTCCATCACGGCCATCCCACGGACGTTCAGAATGCATCAGATTACCAACTGGGATATTGACCGCGTAACTCTTAGCACGATATTAACAAACGAAAATCCTCCAGCAATTGGGGAGGGCGTAACCACAGCCTTCAAAGTCGCCACTAAACAAATAGTGCTCTCAACAACAAAACCAATCCCAGACCTGACATATCTGAACCTTCGCTCAGCATCCCGGCGAGCTCAAAAAGTAGCTAGGCGTTCTAAGTGACCCCAAGACTGTACAACATCACGACGAATTGAAGTCAAGCTTCGCAGATATACCGTACAATTGCAGTTGTACGGTATATCTGCGAAGCTACTTAGCCACTGCTGACGGCCCATGGGCCGTCAGCAGTGGCAACAAAGGAGTAATTCCTTAAACATTGACGCTGGAACTAGCCTGCCATGAATGACAGTTAAATGCCCACTCACTGTAGTCTCTCCTAAAGACCACCCCGCAGCGATCGCCGTCGAAAACCAGTTCTTATTCGCTGACCTCAGAGAAGAATTTGCACATGAATTCTCCGCTCTCACCAACTCACCAAAGGCAGTTTATATTCGTACCCAGGCCTCGCCTTCCACACTTTCTAAAAGTGTCAGTTGATGACGATTTCCAATTATCAGAGCTAAATTACGCCTTGTCAAGCTGCCGTCGACGTGGTGCCCCAGGACCTGACGGTATAACTAACCAGGCTCAAATAAACACCGGCGAAGACCGACCCAAACTACAAGCTTTCCGTCTGGAAGAGGGGTGCTACACAATGACTGGCTACAATCGACCGTGATAGCTGTCAATAAAGTAGGAAAACGCTCGAACTAATTGTCCTGGTATCATCCAATATCGCTGACGTAGTGCACCTGCAAGCTAATAGAAAGGATGATCTACCGCCGTTTCACTTCGCAACTTTAACATACAAACGCATTCCCACGCGAACTTTCGGGCTTCAGGAGAGGTCGATCCACAGTAGATGCCACCGGAGATCTTCCCTCGTCTCTTGAAAACGCCGAAGCACAGAAACATGGCCTACATGCCGTGTTTTTGGACACATATCGTGCTTTCGACGCTCTTCCTCACGACATCATAATAAAGTGATTGCAACTAGTCGTGGTAGGAGATCCGGCCCTGGCCTTTTCTAAACAAAAGAACGCTCCAAGTTTGACTGGCCAGGCATTTGAGTACGCCACGCGAGTGCACAAGAAGTGCCACAGTGAAGCGTGCTCAGGCCGCTACTCGGTTGCATTTATAAATTGTAAATATTATGGAGGCAATATGGGTACAACAATAACTACATATTTCCGTTCCGCAAATATCGTAAATCTTAAAAACGTTTTTTTTTTTTCAAATTAACGCAGAAATATTGGTGTGAACTTAAATGACGAGATTATAATTCTTAAGACTTCTTAAAGCTAGATGAAAGGTTGAGGGACGCCATGATGTTGCACGAGTAGAGTTAAGCAATTTATGAAATAACCTTCGTACTATTTGATTAATTTTTTAAACCACTATCAATATTTTAATCTAGATCGATCAAGCTCTGAGTAAGGACAAGTCGGACGAACAAAACAATAGTAAACGCCTGGGCCGTCTTTCTAGAAACAGCGTCTCAGCTGAGACGGGGGAAAAGAAAGCACTGTCAAAGCCAGCGTACGAGCTGAACGGGACTCAAACATCGACTCATGACGCTCGCGCGTCCCATTCTTTACAGTGCTTTCCTTCACCCAGTCTAAGCTGAGACACTGATTCCACCAAGCCGGCCCCGGTGTATTACCTGCGCATCTATTTATTTTAGAAGGCAGTACTAAGTTTTTTACATACAAAATAACGAAAAATAATTCACTGGAAAAGAAAGTTGATAATATGGAAAAGTAAACAAAAAAAAGTCGGTAGGCCTTTCCGAGATTTTATACTTGCAGAGCAACCGAGCCGATTAATCGAATGGTTAATTAAAAGGCGGCGATTAATAATGAAGCTATGTTTTATTTTGATTTTCATTATTGACAAGCGTAAGAGAGAACTGAGAGCCTCTGAAACCCTTCACCTGAATCCGAACCACCGCTTCTGTCTCTTTCAGAATCCTGTGGCCAGGCCCCTGCGTGGAATCCCTTTGCCCAGCCCTTTGCCCAGCTCTTCACCCAGCCCTCTGCCCTGTCCACTACCGAGCGTGCCGCCGAGTCTGCCTAGTCTGCCCTGTCGAGTCTGCCCTGTCCACTACCGAGCGTGCCGCCGAGTGTGCACAATTTTTTTAAATCTTTTTATTTGATTTAAATAAATTATGAACTATCAAACGTTATGAACAATTCATTTGCATGCTTTATTGATTTCTAAAGTGTCCAAATGTGGTAAAATTGCTGCATTTATTAGATTTTAGTATCAGAAAGAAAACTGTGCTTGAGGAAAAAGGGCAAGGAACTTGCTTGGTTCTCTGCACTCTTTTTGTGACACTGGTTAGAACACTGACTGAAAAATGGCATCCAATAATGTCATAGACAATGGATGCAAAAAATAGCCAGTGTATTAAACTGGATGCCAATATGGGAATAGCCAATATTGGAAGAGCCAGTGTGTAAGGCGCTGGATGCCAATGTTGGTTCAGCCAACGGTGAAACCTCTATGCCAATATTGGATAAAAAAGCGCAAACCACGTTGGTCCAACGTGGGCTAGAACGTTGGCAAACCAGTGGTCCAACATTGGCACCAATGTTGGACCACCATTGGATCGGGTGGCGTTTTCGAAAATGCCAACGTCAGACCAATATTGGAACCATTTTTTGCCAACATTGGTCCAACGGGGGTCCAACAGTGGTGTGCTGCCTGGGA
>JAZHYW010057254.1:0-15587 GCA_037355805.1 Ixodes ricinus | reverse complement strand
GTTCGCTCTCGCAGTAAATTTTCCGCCCTTTCTTGTCGATTTTGGCTTGCAAATGTCCTCTTCAACTCTTGCTTGCAAATGTCCCATGACGTCAAAGCGACTTCGCGATTCTCAAACCATTGCTTTGCAGTGCTTTCCAGCGCGAAGTAGAGGATTGTCAAGCTTTGCTGGTTGAGTGCCCGTTGTGTCGCGCCGCAAGGTCATACTGGGCGATCCAGTCCTCAAAGTCCTCGTAGGTTTCGCCGTAGATGGGCGTCGGAGTACGTGGAGCTATGGGAATGTAGACAAGGGGGGCGGCGGCGGCGGGAGTCTCGGTTAGCATCGCATGTGTGGTCATCCTGTCCCTGCCAGTCAATTACCAACGCTGGTAAGCCATTGGCTAAGAAAAGCTAATGTTGGCCGGCCTGAGCCAATCGATTGCAAATGTTGGTAGGCCATTGGCTAAGACAGGCCAATGTTGACCAGCCTAGGCCAATCGATTACCAATGTTGGTGACCCATTGGCTATCACAGACTAATGTTGGCCAGCCTAAGCCAATCGATTGCCAGCGTTGGTAAGCCACCAGCTAAGACAGCGCAAATGTTGGCCAGCCTAAGACAATCACTTACCAATTTTGATAAACCATGGGCTAAGACAGGCCAATCAATTACGAACGTTGGTAATACAATGGCAAAAAGGGCAAATGTTTCCAGCCTAAGCCAACCAATTGCCAATGGTGGTGAGCCATTGACTAAAACAGGCCAATGTTGGCCAGTGTGACACCTAGTGTACTCCAACATCGTTAGTCTAATGTCAACATTGCGCCAATATTGGTCAACCGTGTTACTTTTGAGAACCAATGTTGGCCCACCGCTGTGTGCTCCTTGGGGACGGTCCAATATTGGTTTAAATATTGGAAGCACTTTCGAGAAACCAACGTTAGGCCAATATTGGAGTCAACGTTTTGCCAGTGGCGGGCCCAGGGTGGTTCAACAATGATGTTTTGATTCGGGTATGATTCACTGTGCCAAGATCCACGTACACGCCAGAGAAACGCCCAACTTGGGCAAACGTGTGACAAATTTAAGGGCCTAGCTTTGGCCTAATTAGGCTTTTCTCCACGTAGCTTCTCAGTGCGAAAGTACCGTCCATTACTATAGCTCAAGTTGCGCGATTCTAGGGCATGCCAATCTTTGGCTTTTATCTGGTCCGCCACAGCAGTGTCAATTTATGTGCCATACTTGAGCCAGGACTGCCAAAGTAAAACCTTAGTTGGGGATTCCGGACATGCCAAAATATGGCTTTATCTGGTCCGCCACAAGAAAGTCAAAGTGCCATACTTTGAGCCATAAGTGCCAAAGTAAAACCTGACTTCTTGATATCGGACGTGCTACCTTTAAAAGTTTCTCTGATCCGCCACATGAGTGCCAAAGTAAGTGCCATGCTTGAGCCATAACCAACATTATTAGATTAGCTCAGTTGCGGAACTGCTCATAGGTGCTGCCTGCACGAGCAGTACCCCCCCCATCCCCCTCACTCACCACGACTCACCTCTCGTCGCTCTGACGCGCCGGACGGCTTGCTATGCTAACTGCATTGTATTCTGCGGAATAGGTACGTTTCGAAGCACAGCGTTTAGTTGGCGTTCAAGGTCTGCTCTATAGAACACACAGTTATGAAACGAAAATCTAGATGGCGCTCCGAACGACGGGAGGCGGACTAAAGTGAGTGAGGGGGGGGGGGGTACGCCCTTCCGCATAAGTTTTACAACTGAAGTAATCGAGTAACTTTGGCCATGATTGCCAAAGTAAAACTTAATTTCAGGACTCCGGATGTGCTAAAGTTTGGCATTACTCTGGCTATCCGCTGGAGTGCCAAACATGTGCCGAAACTGCGAAAGAAATACCTGAGGCCAGCCGAAGGTAGGCATCTCGCTGGTGTGCCACAGAAAAAAAAGTTCGTTCCCGCGTTCTAGAACAAAATTAAATAAAATAATAGTTCGAAACACGATGGTCAAATGTCATCATCTCCATTCCCAAGCCGCATGGTGATACTTGTCAGTGTTGCGCGCAGTACCGGCCGAACAACGGATCTAATATCGGCCCATTGTCCAGTTTTGCACCATTTCTCCACATCCGGTAGGTATTGACGTACCGCTGTTTTGCCACCGGCATAGTATTGACGCAATATTGCCGCGTGCATGATCGAGAGGATACGCTTCTCCGTTGATCTAGAAGATTCGCGTATACTCTTACCCCAAGCGTGAAAGATAAGAAGGCCAGAATGCCCTTGCCTAGTCAGTTTCGCCCTAGTCCTTTCCCGAACATTCTAGGTCGAATATTCGAGATGACGAGCATAGTAGTTAAAGAGCTGAGTTTCGTATTGCCGAATGATTCACTGATTCTCTCTCGCAATAGCCAGTTGTTACGCCGACGCTCCGACGCTTGCTGATGCCGCCGTTGACGCTCGCGGATGCCGCCGTCGACGCTCGCGGCTGCTTTCTTGACGTGTGTTCTTTTTCGTTTTTGGCACAAGTTCGCCCCCATTAATACTTTAGGCCATTTCGTTTTCTCCTGCCTCATCGCCGGTCATTTGTGACATTCTAGTGAAGGTGTGGGGTAACGATCCCCGTACCTTTCGCAAAATGTAACCACTAAGAACATAAACTTGATTAATAAAACTTAAAATGAACGTTTAATGCGGCTGACTTGTCCTCCAAGCGTGCCATGACGATCCGACGGTGGGGAACTTGGGCTACAGCAGAACACTTGTATGTAATTGAGAAAAATACTACTGGCCCAAGAACCCAAAGACTGTCCACCTCGACCAGCGACCGTGCCAAGAGCTGCCAACGACTCAAGAAACCACAGACGAAGCAAGCAGGACTCCTGGAGCCGATCACTCCCCCGACTACGCCGTTCCAGTAGATTGGAGGAACTTGCTTAGACCGTTCCTACTCTCGATGCAAATCAACCGGGGGATCATCGTCACGGCTGATTACCTCACAAGGTGTGCCAAAAGCAACGCCCTTACATCGGGCACTGCAGTGGAAGCCGCCAAGTTCTTCGTCCACTCCATCGTCCTCAGTCACGCTGCACCCGTAGTACTGATTACAGACCGAGGGTCGTCGTGTTCGGCGTAGCAGACTCAAGAGATCCTGCGGCTCAGCCACACCAGCCATTGTCGAACGACGGCGTACCAACCGCAAACGAACGGGCTGACGGAACGGCTAAACAAGAACATCGCCGACATGATCGCAATGTATGTCGCCGTGGAGCACAAGACGTGGTACGAGGTCCTACCCTACATCACGTTTGCCTACAGCACGGCAGTTCAAGAAACCACTGGAGTTACACCTTTCCAGTTGGTATGTACATGGTCGGAAAGTAACGACCATGCTGGCCGCGATGCTGCCCCACGAGCCAGCTGACGATTGGAGCGACGACGCCCAGGTGGTTGCTCAACGGGCCGAAGAATTCCGCCATCTCTCGCCCGACTCCGTATTCAAGACCAGCAGCGTGTCGACGCTGGCCGCTACAACCTTCGTCGTATGGTCGTTCACTTCCAGCCCGTAGACTGGGTGTGGGTCTGGACACCCATTCGTCGCCGCGGCCTCAACGGAAAACTGTTGAAACGGTACTTCGGACCGTACAAGGCACTTCATCTCCTCGAGGAGCTGAACTACGAAGTGGTGCCCGACGGAATGCAAACATCACCACGACGCCGACCACGTCCCGAGGTGATTCACGTCGTTCGACTCAAGCTGTTCTACACTCGGTAGCACTGAGGACT
This sequence comes from Ixodes ricinus, assembly GCA_037355805.1. Taxonomy (NCBI): domain Eukaryota; kingdom Metazoa; phylum Arthropoda; class Arachnida; order Ixodida; family Ixodidae; genus Ixodes; species Ixodes ricinus. The sequence goes on along the minus strand of JAZHYW010057254.1, from coordinate 11,816 downwards.
TTACGTTTTCGAAATAATTTTTTTAGCTTATCAATATTTGGTTTGGTTTTGTGCTGCATCAGGGCAATGTGGTTTTAAAAGGGGAGTAATGTCGCGTGGATTATTGAGAAGATACGCCTCTCCGTTCATCCAGAGGATAAGCGTATACGCTTGCGCACAGCGTAAAATGATAAGGAGGCCAGAATGACCTTGCTTAGTTAGTTTTGCCCTAGCTCTTCCCCGAGCATTCTAGGTCGAATTTTAGAGATGAGGAGCATAGTAGGCAAAAAGCCATGCGCCGTATTGCCGATCGTCTTCCATTTGTGAGCAATATTATACAAATATTACACGGACAAACAAAATTATTTTGATTGCGCCTAGAAGTTTACAAAACCACTATGATTACAGACAGGTTATTCTGGACACATTCACCGAGTGATATTTCTATGGAGCGGAAAACAAATGATTAAATATAATTAACACTGTTTTTATGCCAAGCAAAACTCATAAATGAAACAAGAACGACTGTGGGGATCGAGAGGAAGCGGGAACTACTATCAGAAGCATGCTTGCGTTGTACTTACTAATAAAAAGAAATGCCATGTAATCCGTGATAGATGCCTAATCCGGCTGGGACGGCGCAGAGCAACATAAGCTCAAGAATGAAGGAGGTCGCCCGGCACTATGAAAATTTAGACCTATGCTGTCGTAAAAAAAAAAAACTAATCTCCAAACTCCGGTTAAAAAAACATATGCTTTTCGTGCAAGGCTCGTCAAAGTATGAGGCGCTGGAGAAAAGCAGCCTTCTGCTTTAAGTTCTTAGTTTCAACCATTTTTGTTCGCGTTCCACCCATTTAAAAGCATGCGGGAAGGGCCTCAGCACACACGTCGTATCGCTGCGCCGCTGCGTTCTTCCTCAACATAAAGGACGTCTGCTTTCATCGCCGTCACCATGGCAACGAACGCCGAATGAATGAAAGCACGCACGGTAAAGCCGCGTGAAGCCAGAAACAGCTGAATCCATTTTACGAACGCCGTCTGCTAGCCAAAGCCGAACGCGCTGTTGTCAGATCGGCGGCGTTTGCCGGTGCGCCTCTGGTAAAGACGACGAAGCTCAGGCACGCCGACGGCGATTGAGCAAGCGAGAGCACAGCGGGACGACTGTAAAGGTGTATCCGCACGACGGACCGGGCCGCGGACCGATTGATCACGTGATGCGCGGCCCGCGGGCCGCCCGGCTGCAATGAGCATCCACACGGCGGACCAAAAGAGCAGACGACAGAGCGAACGGGCCGGTCTAACCCTCGACCTCACAGCTCCGCCAAACGCATGCAGCGAGCTGCTTTGAGGCTATTTGTAAGGAGCCAAACCGAAAAGGGCATGCTGGATGAAGCCCTGGATGTACAGGAAAGATCTTGGTCTGTATAGTCAACTCTTTTCGTCGCACAACAAAAGGTTCGTCTTCTTCGTCTTCAACAGTTGGTGCCAAAGGAAACGACTTTGGATTTGGATTCCAATCCAAACAACAAAAGTCAGCTTGTTGCCAGACTTAGCGCTTCAATTATACTAAAAACGCCGCGGTCCGCCGCCAAGGTCCGGGCGAGAAAAGTCGCTTGGCATTTCTCAGAAGCGCGGGCCGCGGACCGCCGGCGGACCTCGAAAACCGGTGACGTAAGATCACGTGATGCGCGGCCCGCGGACCAAAACAGCAATTTGGTCCGTCGTGTGGATACACCTTAAGGTGTATCCACACGACGGACCGGGCCGCGGACCGATTGATCACGTGATGCGCGGCCCGCGGGCCGCCCGGCTGCAATGAGCATCCACACGGCGGACCAAAAGAGCAGACGACAGAGCGAACGGGCCGGTCTAACCCTCGACCTCACAGCTCCGCCAAACGCATGCAGCGAGCTGCTTTGAGGCTATTTGTAAGGAGCCAAGATGGAGGTTGAACGAAAGAGACGTTTGGCCGCGGTGGCCCTGGCGTTGACTATTGAGGACGAGGAGGACTTAAGTGAACCGAAAAGGGCATGCTGGATGAAGCCCTGGATGTGCAGGAAAGATCTTGGTCTGCATAGTCAACTCTTTTCGTCGCACAACAAAAGGTTCGTCTTCTTCGTCTTCAACAGTTGGCGCCAAAAGAAAACGACTTTGGATTTGGATTCCAATCCAAACAACAAAAGTCAGCTTGTTGCCAGACTTAGCGCTTCAATTATACTAAAAACGCCGCGGTCCGCCGCCAAGGTCCGGGCGAGAAAAGTCGCTTGGCATTTCTCAGAAGCGCGGGCCGCGGACCGCCGGCGGACCTCGAAAACCGGTGACGTAAGATCACGTGATGCGCGGCCCGCGGACCAAAACAGCAATTTGGTCCGTCGTGTGGATACACCTTAAGGTGTATCCACACGACGGACCGGGCCGCGGACCGATTGATCACGTGATGCGCGGCCCGCGGGCCGCCCGGCTGCAATGAGCATCCACACGGCGGACCAAAAGAGCAGACGACAGAGCGAACGGGCCGGTCTAACCCTCGACCTCACAGCTCCGCCAAACGCATGCAGCGAGCTGCTTTGAGGCTATTTGTAAGGAGCCAAGATGGAGGTTGAACGAAAGAGACGTTTGGCCGCGGTGGCCCTGGCGTTGACTATTGAGGACGAGGAGGACTTAAGTGAACCGAAAAGGGCATGCTGGATGAAGCCCTGGATGTGCAGGAAAGATCTTGGTCTGCATAGTCAACTCTTTTCGTCGCACAACAAAAGGTTCGTCTTCTTCGTCTTCAACAGTTGGCGGTCAACAGCCAGCTTGTTGCCAGACTTAGCGCTTCAATTATACTAAAAACGCCGCGGTCCGCCGCCAAGGTCCGGGCGAGAAAAGTCGCTTGGCATTTCTCAGAAGCGCGGGCCGCGGACCGCCGGCGGACCTCGAAAACCGGTGACGTAAGATCACGTGATGCGCGGCCCGCGGACCAAAACAGCAATTTGGTCCGTCGTGTGGATACACCTTTAAGGTGTATCCACACGACGGACCGGGCCGCGGACCGATTGATCACGTGATGCGCGGCCCGCGGGCCGCCCGGCTGCAATGAGCATCCACACGGCGGACCAAAAGAGCAGACGACAGAGCGAACGGGCCGGTCTAACCCTCGACCTCACAGCTCCACCAAACGCATGCAGCGAGCTGCTTTGAGGCTATTTGTAAGGAGCCAAGATGAGGTTGAACGAAAGAGACGTTTGGCCGCGGTGGCCCTGGCGTTGACTATTGAGGACGAGGAGGACTTAAGTGAACCGAAAAGGGCATGCTGGATGAAGCCCTGGATGTGCAGGAAAGATCTTGGTCTGCATAGTCAACTCTTTTCGTCGCACAACAAAAGGTTCGTCTTCTTCGTCTTCAACAGTTGGCGGTCAACAGCCAGCTTGTTGCCAGACTTAGCGCTTCAATTATACTAAAAACGCCGCGGTCCGCCGCCAAGGTCCGGGCGAGAAAAGTCGCTTGGCATTTCTCAGAAGCGCGGGCCGCGGACCGCCGGCGGACCTCGAAAACCGGTGACGTAAGATCACGTGATGCGCGGCCCGCGGACCAAAACAGCAATTTGGTCCGTCGTGTGGATACACCTTAAGGTGTATCCACACGACGGACCGGGCCGCGGACCGATTGATCACGTGATGCGCGGCCCGCGGGCCGCCCGGCTGCAATGAGCATCCACACGGCGGACCAAAAGAGCAGACGACAGAGCGAACGGGCCGGTCTAACCCTCGACCTCACAGCTCCGCCAAACGCATGCAGCGAGCTGCTTTGAGGCTATTTGTAAGGAGCCAAGATGGAGGTTGAACGAAAGAGACGTTTGGCCGCGGTGGCCCTGGCGTTGACTATTGAGGACGAGGAGGACTTAAGTGAACCGAAAAGGGCATGCTGGATGAAGCCCTGGATGTGCAGGAAAGATCTTGGTCTGCATAGTCAACTCTTTCGTCGCACAACAAAAGGTTCGTCTTCTTCGTCTTCAACCAAAAGAAAAGGAAAAAGCACAACATATTTTAATTTAGAAGGACAAAACATGTTTGCTCTTGTCAACTGCTATTATTCGCTGCAGTTAAGGCCATGAGCATCAACCTCCACACAGGCATGCAGTGCTTATGTTTGAACAAGTTGCCGCGTATGCAGCAATGTAAACGAATGAAAATTAAGATTGGGGCAACATCACAACATGAAAGTATTGCGACATAATCTTAGAGATATTTTGAGTATCGCTATTTGCTGTACCAAGATGCATTTGCGAAATCTATTTAAATTTTAGTAGTGAAATACGTTTGCTATGTATTATGATACGCTGCTAGACTTATGTATCTTGTTAGATTTATTGTGTGGAAATAACAAGTTTGGAGATAAAAAAAAAAATCAAAATAGATTTAACTCCCTGTAACGCCGAATTAGAGCGCAGCTCTTGAGGAGGAGGGGAAGGCACACGGGGGGGGGGGGTTCACATGACCTAGGGGAGGGGGGTCACGTGGCCTGGGGGGTCACGTGACCTCGAGGAAGAGGGGATTTTCTCACTAAATTTGGCGGGCAAAATGTTCACGCTAAATTTAGCAGGGAAAAATTTTCCGCTAGATTTAGCGGGGAAAAGTTTTCCGCTATAAATTTAGCGGGGAAAATTTTCCACTAGATTTAGCCGGGAGAATTTTTCCGCTAGATTTGGCGAGGGAAAAGTATCCGCTAAATTTAGCGGGGAAATTTACCCATCATGCCCGCGTGGTTACGCCGACGGTGACGGCGACGGCGACGCCACTCAAGCCGGAAACGGGCGCCTGAGAGCTGCGCTCTAAAAGCCATGCCGAAATTCCGACGCATCGCTGGTTCGTTTTTCGCAATGAGAGAGATTTTTTGCTTTGCTATCACATCTCGCTTTTACAGCGGCTTTGGTTTTTTCTTTCTGCAGACAGCAGCCTTCCTGGGTACATTTCAGGAGTTATTGTTTGGGTAAGAGGACACCAGCAAATGCACATATGTAAAGGACGAAATAAGTCCGAAGGGTCAGAAGAAAAAAAAAAGCAAGGACGTTTGGGGAGGCGAACTTCGTCAGGCGGTGTCATCGGTTGCCAGCGTTCATTGGGTACGATAATGGGCCCTTATCGGTATCGAGCGAAGATAGCCAAGGGAAGGCAAGTTTTAAGAAGGAAAAAGGGGCAACCACCGACAGAAAGGCGGGGAGCCTGAGGTGCTACAATATACGTCCACCACGGATGTAGCCTTCTCCTTACCTCGCCACCCTGCATTTATCGAACCGTATAGGGCTGCCCGACTGACCATAGCGGTGCCTGCCGAGTATCTGTCCTTTTGGTTATGTCAGGATTTTTGCCTTCCTGCTCTACCGCTGAAAAACCCAAAGATGAAGGTTACAGACAACTAGACAAACATATGCATCATCTCGAGGTGTAGCTGGAGAAATTAATTTCCACGAGCTACATTTTGTGTACAGTTGCCGAACCATGCTGAGTCTCCCCGTCCGAATACTAATCGGACCGTCGAAAATCAAGCATGCGGTACACGTCGAGCGTGGCCGTGTTTCAGGGAAACAGTCTGTTGGAACAAAACTATTCAGTTATCAAAGAGTTGGACGTGGGACTTTTGACAGCATTCCCGTTTTGAAACGTGTGTCATACGAAGCACTATGGCCGATCATCCAATTCCGCTTCCAAATATCAGTATAAAATGTAGACGGCTTATCAAAATTCTTCGTTGCATAACATATGTGACCTGTTATGAGCTACTTCTTTATTGCGAAACCGGTTTAGTCATTTTTAATATTTTCTATACTTACAGTAACCCTTTGCACAAGCTTTTCTTTCGGTCTTAAACCCCGACCAGATAATGGCAAACGTTCTTGAAATAATTTATTTGATCTATAAGCATGTGCCATAAATAACAAGTTAAAAAAAGGTTTGTGTCAAAGCAAAATAAATATGCAAGGCACGTTTCGTGAGCGCACGTTATACTGCGAAAATGTTGTTATGTCGTTTATCAGAATCTATAAGATCACCGGAAGCACTTCAGGCCAGCGACCGAAGGCGGCCCAATTCTAATCGGCCATTATTCACACTTGATGAAAACTATGTGTCAACCTCTTCTGTAACAAAGTGGGTGAATTCAACAGCCTGCCTAATAAAATGCGGCGACGCTCGAGGCGCCAGATGCGAGATTTTCACTGCTCCGGTCGACGTTGGGCCAGGGGAAGTTGCCACCGCCAGCGACTGTACAACCCACCCCCTTCTCCGTAGCTTCAAAGAAACAACACCCCCAACCTATCAGTCCACGTCAAGCTGGGCTCGCTTACTAGATATAAAATTTATAAGAGAAACATTACCATATCATATATAATTTCCCTGGGTGTCGGTGGAGCACACTAGACATGAGACGATGCCAAACGGTAGAAGAGTCTGAAGCTGGCCCTACTGAAAAAACCCATTTGGCGCCTATATGAAAGTAAGCGGGTTCATACCGGTAACAGTATAGCGGTACCGGCCATCAGTTTGTCAAAGGGGTCGCCCGTATGGCTCAAAGGGGTCCCCATATTAGCCATAGCGGTCCCCTATTTGGACAGACAGGTCACTCCTTTGGCAAATGGGTCACTTGTCTGGGAGAATGGGCCATTCGATTGGGAAAAGTTGTCGAGCGTTTGCTAAAACTGGTGACCATGTTGCACAAACGGTGACCGGTGACCGCCAAACTGTACCGGTTTGATCAAACGGCTCTCCGGAGCCCGTTTGATACTGAACGTACAGATCGGCGGCATGGTCACGCCTGTTTAACGAGTGGCTGTCTTTTTCCGGAAGGCCGGGAGTGCCGGTTCATCGATTCCGAATCGTCCGCGTAATGAAAGTAATTATATTTATTTTTTGATTGCGCAGATGTTCGCTTATACAACAACTGCAATAAAGCGAGATTTTTTTTTTTTTTAAGTAAACGCGCGACACTGGCGAGCCGATATTTTTTGAAAGAACTTTAAAAATCTGTTGTTTTGTCGCCTATATTTACTTATTCAGCTCGGAACTCTCTCGCAGAAGGTGTGATGGCGTAAAAGAATATACCTCTAGACTTCGCTTCACCTCAATTCAGAACGCAGCGAAGGTAATAAAAAATAATACTAATTTTGTTTGCACTTCCAAGGACGCCGGTAGTAATATGCGAGGCGGGACACGTAAGTGAGAACTCTTACGTGGAGCGCATGTCAACCCACACTTAGCAGCTAAAACATCGAGTATTGCGAGAGCACGCCCGCCGTTGCAGCAGTCAAATTACGGGTTCGCGCTGAGTTCTTTCCTCGTTGGGGCGCATTGCGAGCTTCTTGCCGGAGCCTAATTTCCAGCGTTCGAGCATGCGGAAATGCGTGCGATTCGCCCGCTTTCCGAAGCTGCGCGTCGTGCTAAAACGCCCAGGATATTGTGGTGGGCAGGGAGGGTGGGGAGGTGTGCTGCGCCTTGACCTGCTTGTTCCAACACCTCCTAGAAGACAAGGCCGTAGCGCTCTTCTCGTGACGTCGCGAAGGAAGGCCATCGGGGGCGCGCGGCGAAGCGAAGGCAACGCGCGTGGATCGACCGTCGTAACGCGCTTTTAGTCACATACGCGTGTCTTATTAGCTAAAATGAAAGCTGCACATAGCAACGGGTCTCGAAAATATTTTATTACACGGGCAAAATATTACACCGCTAAATAATCGGGATGAAATGGTACGGGGTAGGCGTATAAGAGAAAACATTGAGCCACGCAATAATTGCTGTAGGAATGCATATTTTACACAGAAATACTTCGACAAAATGGCGAGACACGCAGTGATTGGACACAGCAAAACAGATCACAGTTAAAAATCAGGTAGACGTAGTCAACGCGGACACGGCTAGACAAGTGTCACTTACGATCATGTAAGCGATGTTATCGCGTGCAGTGACTGAATTCTTGCATCATACCCCGGCCACATGGCAAAAGTAATGTAATTTCGATCGAATGACATTATGGGGTCGACAAATCAGCTTGCGACGCTCGTATAATCACTCAAGACCGCGAGCTGATTAAGTCCCATATCATTTAATGAAAATATATTAACTTTTCCGTGTGGCAGGGGTACTAAACTTACTATTTACAGTCAACTAATTTACTTCTCCCTATGGGCTCGAGCTGCCTTAGAACAAAATATCTTATTTTGTATACAATAATACTATTACCTTAATACAGTTAAGATTCTAGTATAAAAGCGGTAAAGGCAATAAAATAACATTAGTATAAATAAACACATAAGCACAAACAACGCACTTTGTATAATCACACAAACTTGTTATTCACCTTCCAGTGAAAACTAGAATATTACCACGCATATTTACAAATGTCGACGCAACCGCACACGGATAACGACGAACAAGATGCCATTCTGTCACGAAAAACAAAAACGAAAAAACAACCCGACTGCAGCACTTTACTCGCGTCCCACATGACCAAGAAAGCCCGTAAATAAGTTGTTACTCACCTGTCGATCGTATCCACACGTCCCACAATAGCCGTGGCGAAAACATTTGAACACGAACTTTAGGTCTCTCTCTGTCGAAAGAGAGGTCTATCGATAATCGACCAGTGTCATCGTTGGCTGGTTGCCACACATGTCACTCAAACCGTAGCAGGACTTGTTCCGCGAATCCACGTAAATGCCGTAGTATCAAGCGAACACAAAAAAAAACTACCCGAGACTGCGGTGACGATCAAGAAACCACGGGAAGGATCAAAAGAACCACACACACACACACACACACACACACACACACACACACACACACACACACACACACACACACACACACACACACACACACACACACACACACACACACACACACACACACACACACACACACACACACACACACACACGCACGCACACACACACACACACACACACACACACATACACACACACACACACACACACACACACACACACACACACACACACACACACACATACGAGCAGCAGCAGCAGCAGTGTGCGAGGCTTAACACAGCATTACACGGGCACTGACACATCAAACATCATATTTTCTCTCATATATCACGAGACGATATGACACACACAGTGCACGGGACATATACTATCAAACATATCGAAACTATGACGACATTCACGTATCTATGCACACTACAAACACACATACTCACACACGCACGACATTTGACAGTTACCCGCGCGATCACACACGCCAGTACACGTGAGTCACACATTTATGCAGTCATCACTCACGCACTCACACATACTCTCGCACCTCACGCTGACACACGATGAGACGAGGAGGCGAGCTGGCACGGACACAAGGGAGCCGGCGCGAGACAACCGGTTTCTTCACCGACTCGCCGCATCTGCTCGAGCGCCGCACGAGTGTTCTGAGCGAGCGACACAAATCTAGGACAGGGACATCTCACCGAACTCTGATTTTCGGTATTTCAAAAAGAGGGGCCATAGTGCGTTCGCAATTGCGTTAAAAAACATGTTTTACGATTGCCGTTATTAAATGTTATAGAAATGCCGCCTACGAAGCTTCTACACATTTCCTGATTTTCGACAGTCATCGATCAAACAGCAAGCACAGGAGGTAGCGGCGGGAGATCTACACGCCACAAATACACAGGCGCACGCGCGCGGCGAAGATTCTTTCGCGATGCGTTTTTTTTGACGTGTTTATGACTACAACTTGCAGTCGTTTTAGACAATAAGACAATAAGACCTTTGGGGTGTCAGTGCCACCTTTAACGTCGTCGACCCATCTCTTGCTCGCGTGCGCTCCCTGCAGCGATGACTGGATTTTTCTCGGTTCCCTTCCTTCTGAAAGTCTCAGGGTTCCTTTTTAGACAGTCAGCAGCTCACACACAACGTAAATTTACCAGAATCGGAGCCCGTACGAGGGAAGAAAACGTCGCAGCGGACCGGTTCATTCGAAAAGTGTGGGGATCTGCGGGATTGCACGTAGTCCCGCGGTTACGGGGATAATCATAAATAAAAAATTAGTACTTTCAACCTTGATAGCGCGTTGTATATTATGTTTATATTATATATATATAATAAATTGTACAATACTGCGCTTTTAAAACATATATTAATGTCAGATAAACGCTCACGAACACCCCGCGCCGCTCGACAAGAAACGTTTTTTCCGTCGAGCGTCGATGCCACAAAATTTTTCTCACGTAGTTGCGCCGTTGTGCTATAGACTTCCTTCCTCCGCCATTGTGACGTAACCACTCCGACCGCTATGGCCTTCTCTTTTAGGAGGTGTTGGAGCTACACGCTGATAAGAATCGCCTGCGAGAGAAATCTGGTAGCGGGCCCACTGGTAGCCACTATTTTTTCTTTGTCTGCTTGTTGTCCGTTGGAGTTCGAACTTCATACGTCCTACCTGCTTCGATCTGTCGCCTCACCCTGCGGTCTTATTTGGATGTCTCGACAACGTATGGGATGTGCACCAAAGCTATCAGTGTTCGAAAAGTCCTACAAGTATATCGGCTACAAGCGATTCTTCAAAGAAGTCAGGAATTCTTGCGGTTTGGCTGGGTTCGGGAAATCGGACAGCTTGTGCGCCGCATCGTGTTGAAACTTCAAGGAGCCTTCCTTCTCGTTTTGGTGTTTGTGTGGTTGTCCTGCTTTGACCGTGTTGACATATATATCGGATTACATCTTTCAAGTCCGCGATAATTATGGTAAGTACAGTGCAACCTACGTGTTGGCAGCGATTGACCGTTCTTCTACGCGTACTCTTCCAGATAATTTATAGAATTATGCAGCGTCAATTCTCGCGGCTGCCGGGAGAATAATTTTGCCGAACGTCTACCATTACAGTCTAGAATTGCCTCCGTTCTTGTTTGCTTTGCAATCTTCTCAGTTGTATAAGTGCCTCTTCACATTTCACAGACCGCTTCCACGTTTGTACTTGTTTACGGAATAGGTTGTAATAAACTTCTAGGAGATTCGAAAACAATATTTTGTTGTCTGTTTTCCTGCCCATTTTCAACTCACCTGCGTGAGAACATTTTTTCTACGTGTTTCCTGTATGTTATATATAGGTTTATTAGTTTCGGGACGTCTTAAATATGTTTAAGGTAACCAAAACTTCCAGACAAAACCTATTTAGGGCTAGCGAATAATTTGCCCATCCGAATGGCACGTTCAAATGTGTGGTCACGTGCCAAGTCGAACGGTCCGCCGTATCAAACGAGCACCTGTATCAAATAGGTACCGTATCGAACGGGTACCGTATCAAAGGGGTAGCCCGTATCCCATAATCACGTTTGACCTGAACGAATCCACAAGTTTGCCACTTGTTTGATTCGAACAGGGCGACCAGTATGCCACCCGTTTGAATTTCGAATGTTTTTTTTTTTTCAGTAGGGGGTCTACTGAATATAAACTTGTAATGCTAAGGACTGGTGCTTACAATATGCGGCATTATTAAATATCTTGGAATATCATCGCATTTTCCAAAATAAAAGACCAAAGTATTTTGGTGTCTGAATTTCGGGACACACTTGTACGGTATTTTGCAGAAGTATCCTTAGAATATACCATTATTTTAAAGACCACTGTATCTCATTATTTGGATGTTAAGCTTCCAGAACATATATATCAATATTTATATTCAGGGTGTCGAACCGGAACCGAACCGAACCGAAAACTGGAACGGAACCTTTATTTTTAATCGAACCGAACTGAACCGAACCGAAATGTTCGCCGCCATCTTGAAACTGAACCTGAACCGAACCGAAAAAAAAATATAACGGTAACCGGTTCAAAACGGTTCAAGGTAATTTTTTTT
>JAZHYW010057253.1:0-19120 GCA_037355805.1 Ixodes ricinus | reverse complement strand
CTCAAGTCAAAATTTACATAGCAAAGATATTAAAGCTGTGCTGGTCTTCCTCTAATTTTCACAGTTGATCCTGTGCCTCATGAATCGAATGAATTGATAATGCCAGTGACACTTGGTATGATTACTGAAGAAGAGACGAACATGTATGTGGTGTCCACCCAAGTGTGGCTTAGTTTGCGACCTCTAGTCTACTGGTATTCGGCTGGTGAAATCTGTCTGCTCTCTTGTGCCTAATGCCTGGCTGGCACGGTTGGTACATTGGTACAGCACTCCACTGCTTGTGGAGAGGTCTCAGAATAATCAATCAATAACCAGGCAGATTTTTTCAGCCTCACACTGGTTCCTCTAGTGCGTTTAAGTAGAGGGCTCTATTTATTTCGTCATAAACTCGTTTTGTTTCGTTATACATCCCTTCGATGCATGCTGCGCATTCATACTAAGAGCAGCTGTTAAGTCACATATCTTTCGTGGAGTCACAATGAAGGGATTGTTTCCTGTGGTTTCCGCTAAATCTTCCAGGCTTTTTTTTTTTTTGTATTTTGAGAATAATTGGCTGTTGTATTGATGACTTGAGGGATTGACAACACCTAATGGTCAAGTCTTGAAGCTTTGAAGGCATGTTTGCTTGCTTAGTGCATGTGTGCCACCATTTGTAACAGTACTTGCTGGCTAAAACATGAACCCTTTGGAATTACGGAAAGTTTCCGGAATTGTATGGAGTGTCCCTTTAACGCTTTTGGTTAAACATATCGCTGCGTTTGATCTCGACATAGCCTCCAACCCAAAAAAGAAGTTTGTACAGTCCCGTTTTATAACATTGGAAGAATATTTGTTGTGGTGTCGGGTTTTTTTTTTTAGGTTTGGCGCTTAAAAGCGGCGTGTTGGGGGGTGCATGTTTTCATTTAAAGCTGGGGGGAAAAAAGCTGCTATCAAGGGACACGCTAATGGACCCCCAAAAATGTTGGTTGTCACGCAAAAATATTGACATCTTGTGAGAAAATGAGAACAAGCGAGTTATGACTTGTTATTATTGAGATAACGTTAAATCGTTATTAATTCCAAGTGTTATATTTGTTCTTCAATGAATAAAGCATACTCCAAAGTTCAGCTTGTTTTTACACCTGCACAAGTATCAGAGCATACATTGTGTCTTTTTTGTACAGCTTGTGCTAATTACGTAGGGCATGTTATACCTCCAAATTCCTTTTGTCATTCAGAGCTTGTAATGGAATCTCGTTTTTAAAAACATTTCAACGAAGAAAAGTATTTTGTACGTGGTTTTTATCGAGCTCGACCCTTCGCTTTTATGCATTGAAGGAGGGTACTTCGACCAAACGTAAGCATCGTTGTTTTGTCACCTGACTTGTCTGCCGCATGTTTTATTTTTTTTTTTGCTTGTGTAGACCATATGCCAAAGAATGGGTAGCATGTTCACAAAGGGGAAAAGAGTGGGGATTAAACTTGGCCTCTAGGATCTTCCGGGAAAATGAATTAATAAAAGATGTGAAAGAGGAGAAAGCTCTGTGACTTGAGAGTGTCTGATTTGTGTGGTTGGTGTTGGTGGAGATTTTCTTTTGTTAGTCTAATGAGAGAAAAGTGTTCCTTGTATAGATGTTGCCATCACTGGTTCCTTGTATTGCCATTTCCACTTGCTGAGACTACTCGTTTGTTTGGCCAGGTTTTGCATTGTAACCCTTGGATCGGACAGCTCTTTCCGAGCGGTCATGGACAAGCTTCCAAAAAAGTGAGTGGGCAACAATGCTCCTGCCATTGTCAAAAAAAAAAAAGGCAGCCTTTTTTTTTTTTTACACTTCATAATATTTTAGGTGTTGTCAGATTGTCTAGGTAAACTCTGTCAGCTACCAAAGGCAAACAAACTTCGCACTTTCCCGTTTGACTCGTTAGAAGCAAATAAACGTTGAACGATTCTTTTACTTAATAAAGCTTGCGAAACGTTGTCCTCTCCACCTATACAAGCGTCGTTTTGTTCCGGTTCTTGCGTCAACGTGTGCGGTAACTTTTTCAGGGAGCTTCACGGCCAGAACCCTGTGGTGACCCCCTGCAGCCGACAGCACCTGAACCACTTTGAGATGCAGAGTCGTAAGCCTACCCAGGGTACGCAGTTGACGCATCTCTAGCTCTCGCGACGAAATAACTTGTAGATTTTCACACGTTTCTGCTCGCAGCGTATTGCGCCGTCTATCCTACGAACCGTCGAAATAGATCGGTACAGGTACAGTCTTGCAATATGAAGGACACATGTGCCGAGGCAGTTTATGCGGCTGTGCCAAGTACACGTTGGCCGGGGGCACTTCATTTTTAGAGCGAGAATAGAGCGAAGGTTCATTTAATTTTTTACCCCAAACGATGTGGGCCAAACCAAAGGGAACCCTGAACTGCCTCTTCAAATGGGTCTTTTCGTATGGTTGAAGGGTGTGCTTTGATGCCACGCTTTCTTGTCTTTGAACATTGTGATCGAATTGAAATTAAATTGGATCCTTCCGACGCATTTCATCCCGCAGCCTCGTCCCCAGTCGCGCCTGAACATGACGAGTTCTACCGCGGAGAGCGCCGCACGGAGCGCTACGTCGGCAAGTACGAGCGGAACTCCGGTGAGTCCATTCGCTTTCTTCGTCGTTCGCATAGATTCGGGGGTGTAACTGACTTTTGTCTCTGTCTTTTCTCGGCGCAGGTGGCTACGAAGGCAAAGGAGGCCGTGACCGTGAGTTGAAGTCTCGATACTCGGAGGCAGCTTAAAGAGCCGCGGCGAGGAACGGCATTCGGTGCTAAATTTGCCGTCATTTTGTCTCCCGTCGAGGCTGGGGCATCAACACGTCTCGCTCGACGACGCCTTTACGAGCCGCACAATCCTAAGCTGGAGTGAAAAGGCGCCGTCTGAACGTAGAAGTCGGGAACTAGCTTCGTTGATTGCAACTTTTACGAACGGAAATTTAACGGTCGTGTAGTCCGCTTGCGACGTGAGAAAAGGAATGCCACGCTCTAGTCGTGTATGCGGTCCGTGCCACCTCAAGGCACTTTGGGTCGCATGCAGTGTAGGCGGGGTTTTTTCAGCTGTTCCAACTGATCGCCAGGCAAAGCCAGTTCACCAGCTCACATTACCTTTCAGCATCCTCTCTGCTTTCGGCGCCGGTAGTATGTTTTGCTGCGCTCCTCTCGTCGTGCGCCTGCACGTAGTAGTTTGTTGGGTTCCGGTTGTTTGATCTGTGGTGTTTGTGCAACTGCTAAGGGAATAAAACTTGTGGATCTGAAGCCCGGGATGTTTCTAACTGTGACGCGTCCTTTACGGCGGTGGTCGTTATTGGCGAGGTTTCACGGCAGATCCAGCGTGCACATGCATCGTGACCGGCTAAATTTAGTAGGAAACGCTTCCCGCTACTATTAGTGGGGAATCGCGGTACGACATTACGTGACACTACAATCGTGCAAAAGTCTTCCGGTTAAATTTAGCACGTAAATTTCCCCGCTAAACTTGGCGGGGTGGGGGAGGGGGGGGGGGATTTATGGCGTTACATGTACGTGCGATGTCACTGTCACGTGATGTCGCAATTTCTGTGCTAAATTTAGCAGGAAGCACTTAAAATTGTGATGTCGCGTGGCAATGTAATCCTTTCTTCTTTGCCAAATTTTGAATGACGGTGGAGAATAATTGCATGTAGTCTGTGTACTGCACAGTCTGAGGTGCCTCTGGCTGTTGCCTCGGTTCATTTGCAAAACACTGCAAAAAGCTAACCTTTTTTTTTTTCTGCAGAACATTGCTTTTAGAGCTTTCTTTTTTTTTAGATAACTTGTGGTTCCATTCAAATAAAATTTACATATCTGCCATTACATTTACAAAAATGTACTTGGTTTTGATGTAAACTAACAAGTTTTGTTAATAGTGAAAATTTTATTTGCAAAGATTCTGGGAAGGATTAAGACAAATTGAAATACTGAGATAAGAAAATAAATATAAGCGAACCAAAGGGTATGTGGAGTCCAATAAGGCATAAATGAAAGCTCTAGGATGCTTTATAAACTTTCTAGGACACTTTTGAACTTTCCATTTTCAAAATGATTTATTGTAGGGCACTAAAAGTCACCTAAGAAAAAGCCTGATGGCCTATTTAATATATCTGTACCCCTTATTGCATATGTCAGCAGATACACCTACAAGAGAAAGAAAAAACTATGTGAAGATTGGATATTTTCAAGTGAGAGATATGTCTTCCATAAAATAGTAAAGAGTAAATAATTCGTTCAGAAATAATATAAAAAAATCATCCACAGACCCATTTTACTTTCTTTCCAAGACAATATTTCAAGATAAAAGATATTTATTTAACGAATATCCTTCAGGACAAGGTGAAGTGCTGCTCAATATTCAAAAGACAATTTCAAACTGACTTTTCTTAGTATATTTTTCCTCAAAGAGCAGTGTTTCCCCTTAAAGGGACACTGAAGTCATTTTTGAAAAAGGTCGTTTTTGATCTTATATTGTTTAAAAGGTGTTAGTTCCCACGTACACCAAGTCCTATATTACAAAACCGCCTATTCATCTCGGGGCAAGAGAGAAACGTGGACTTCGTTTTCCCGTGGATTACGCTGTATGGACCAATGAAAGCCCTACAATACGCTCAGATTCGAATGATTTTATTATAACTCGTTTTGAAGAGAGTCTTGTAGGTACACGTTCGGATAAGACTCCTCTTTTCACCGCGGGCAAACCCATCGGTTGCAACTCGCCGACAAGCACCCTTCGTCGACCACTTCACTCGGAAGAAAATTCTTCCCAAAAAGGGCGTGTCGCAATCTTTGAACACGCTTTTAACGAGGAAGTAAGCCATGCACGACTGCAATTTCGGGTTTGTTGGGATGCTTAAAGCATCCAGATTGAGTTGTCGGCACAAAAGGACGATCTCAGAATCGACTTCAGTGCCCCTTTAAAACATGACAGGCCCATTGGAAGCGGTTTTGTTGCACAGCGCAGTTGGACTCGTCCTTTGGTGCCGAAGTGGTCAGGTGACAGGTTTGGGTGCTGTTTTCAGGGGGCGACCCGTACCACATGGGGGGCAACGACCGGGGGCCCCCGTCAGGAAGGCTGGGGCCCCGCGGCCCCTCGCCCCAGGGACGTTCGGACAGAAGCCGCCACAACCCGTTCCCCGGCCAGGGGCGCATGCCCCCTGTGGGGCCCCCTGATGGGGCAGGGACCCCCGCCCCGCAGTTCAACCCCGGTGAGTTCCTGTCATGTGCAAAGTGCCCTTTGCCCTCGACCGATTTGTGTTGTTTGCCGACGGTTTGGTGGGCGGCGGCGTGACGCTGCCCTTCCGGAATCGGCCCGCTGAGGATAGGACGACCATTTTTAGCTATCCCACATTTCTCTCGGGCGTGCACCCTTCTCCTGAGCGAAGGGGAACGGTGCAGTAACTAGTGCAGCTTTGGAGCACGTCTATGCAAGCCTAGGATGATCCGTAGCTATGCATTATTTTGTTGGTAGTACACACGATTGTGCAAGCGGGTCATCCGGCTCCAGCCCTGTCTCATGTGTGAGCAAGTAGACACAATCGCAAGCCTGTCAATGTTACCTTCATGCATATGATTGCACAGATGGGGCACCGGTGGGGACGCCGTGCTTGCGTCTCCACCGTCGTACAAAGGACTAACTGCTTTGCTTCATCGACAACCTCACGAAAAAGAAATGACGAGATGCACCCAGAAAAGTGGTTTCAGAGAGCATCTACGAGCAGCGAGTTGAGGAAATGCTTTGCCGTTTCAGACTTCCCACCGCCGCCAATGCGCATTGGAGGACCCCCAGGGCCCCCGCCGGTGCATCCCCGGGACCGCCCCCTCCGCTGAGAGGTCCGCCCCCGCAAGGTGGACCCCCGGGGCCCCGCCCCCGATTTCACTCCAGGGACCTCCCCCACCCCAGGGTGCAATGCCTCCACGCACTGGCCCACCCCCGGGACTGCTGCGCATGGTGGGTGTCACTCTATCACATTTTTGCGTCGGCAGGGTCTTACCGCCGAGCCTTACAGATTTTCTCTGCTGTGGGGGTTGTATTTCAGCATAGAGAAATTAACATGGTACAGGTGTGTTGAGTCTCACTCTCCTTCTGCCTCGACTAATCCTATTAAGTTTAATGTTTGATTCGAGCAGTGGCTCGCTTTAATGCTATAGGAGCCTTCAGTTGCCCCGCGTTTATCTTTTCAGTGTATGCTGCAGAAGTGGATGTTCTTACTTGCTCAGTCCTGCGCCTACCTGTACTTAGGCCTGACAAAACCTTTATTGTCAACCGCTTCCGCGCGACTGCTTTCTTGCACGGCATACGTGCCAGTCGTTGCGAATCTCCAAACGAGACCAGCGAATCGGGAAGGACGGACGACATTTGGACACCTGGCCACTGGAAATTGCATTCTTAGTCCCGAACTCGATTTGCGCTTCCTCGTCGCTTTCTTGCTTCCTTTCGAAAATTGCAACAATTAAATGTGCATACTTTGTTTGTAGAAAGGTAACGTCAGATCCGAGCGAACGGGATAAACTGCTTGTGACACCCTTTCAAAGTTCACTACTGCCAAGCAGAGCAGGGTTCATGAAGGAAAGCAGCCGTCGCGCCGATTTGAACGCTCGAAAGAAACATCCTCTCACCTTTGCGATTTGTCCTTTGGCAGCCCCCTCCCAGGGGACCTCCCCTCCGCTGGGGGCCCCCAGAGGTCCATCACTGATGCCCGACCACAGGGGCCCGCCCCCGTCACGTCGGACTGGGAGAGACCGCCCGGTGAGACCCTTCCTTCCTTCGCTCGACACTCGCAGCCGGCTTGGGGCCTCGGCGACCGTCAGTTCCGACCCCGGCTCGGAAGTGTGTTCTCGTCGACCGCTTTGATACGTTTTCTCGTTTTCCGCACGTGCCGGTACGATCGAAGGGACGAGCATGCCACGGGGAGTGCTCTGAGCAAGCGGGTCTTACGCTAGAACCAGATGTGAACACATTTGTTTCGGCATAGGTCTCTTTAGAACTGACAGTGGCAGTTTTGAATGTGTTATTGGAACAAAATGAAATTACACATTGCAGTTACAGCTGCATCAGGAAGTGCCAAGGAAGTAGGTACGACACACCTAATCGCTTCGGAACAATACATCTCAGTAGGATTCAAACAATTTAGCTAGAGCCACTAAATAAGCTCCACTTCAGGGTAATGACACTTACCCATCTTGGTACCTAAAATCATGGTTGCCAGTTATCTGGAGCTTTATCTGAAATCACAGGAAACGCTTTTCTGTCCTCCACAAATGTTTAAACAGTTCTCGACAGAGCAAAGCAATATTACATGAGCTTCCTAACACCGAATCTAGTGCTGAGGTCGCACTTTTGAATCATGACGGTCGGCGTTTGCGTCTGCTCCGTAGTAAGCCCCAAGATGGTGGCGCCCACAACAATATCGGTGAACAGAGTGCCAATTCTCTAAGCGTAGCTCATTTGGTGGCTCTAAATTTAGCTATGTTTCCAAGTATGTCTGCGCACACGGCGTATCCTCATCAAGTTGTCGTCTCCATTTGCCGGAGCCCACTAGAGCACTGCATTCCTTTTCTCCGTCGCTCTATCCGCGACCAAGTCACCTAGTCTCTTTGTGGCGTTGGGGACCTACAGCACCAACCAGACGCCGGTTACGGTTAGCAGCCGAAATGGCGGCAAATTTCGCGACTCCGACGGGTCGTCCGGCCGCCCTAGCCGTCGTACTCTCCCCACGAAGTCCTGGCGTCGGGAATTCACGTGGGTGTGCTGTGTGCACCACGCAGGCATGCACTCACTGCCGCCGGTGTCTCAGCCTCCTCCACACACCCCTGGAGGGGTGCCACCGGGTCCCGCCCCCCGGGCATGCCACCGAACAGACTGCCACCACCGGGTGAGTTCTGGGGCGTCCGAATGGTGCGCTTACCGCCCCGTACGACTCGTGCGTCAATCCCGGCGACGGGTCGTAGAAGTTGTGGCGAAAGAGACGAGCGAATGCCGGCGTCGCTCTTGTTGTGCTGTCCCAACTCGCTGCGAAGGCTTTCGAGGGCCGTCACGACGAGAGCAAGCCACAGCTGAATGGGCCTCTGCCTGTTCTCCCATTCTGGTTCTATGAAGTCACCGTACGAAAGTCAAGGGACCGCACGTGAGGATGTGGCAAATGCACCAGTCGGAGATGCGCTCTATGCAACGTAGCTGAGGCACTGCCACTTGGGGGACGCTTATTTGTGTTGTTTCCTGAAACAAATAATTGGAAAACAACGCCTTCCCGTCTGGTGCACGAGCAACTGCCGGAAGCCTCGGTGTCGCAGCTGACATATCGCCGAGTCGCTTGGTTTGGCTTCTCCGGGCCCCGAAGAACCCAAGTTGCTTGGCGAGATTTCGACTGCCTCTCCGATATGCTCGAGGAGGTTTTCGTCGAGTTATATTTTGCCTGCTTTAACTGTGTCTCCATGATTTGCGTATGAAGGCTGCTGTGAAGCACAAGATTCCCGTTTTTGTACCTCATGTTTTGTAAGGGCAAATATTTATTGCTTATGTGAAACACTGAATCTGCAACAAAAAGAATAGGTCTCATCCACTTTGTTTTTATCACAAACGGGAGAAATTGATATCTGTTAGTGTAAACTGCCGAGCTTGCACCCGTGTGAGTGCCCACCGTTTGTTTTGTCGGTTTTAGGATTGGCTAGTGTATGCAAAGAGTATGTAAATAGGGCTCAAGGTGCGCCCAAAATATTTGGCGTTTTTACCTCGTGGGTTTTGTTGTGTTCGGTGCTTTACGGTCGTCTGCCATTTTATTTTCTAAATACTTCCACCAGTATGAACAACACATTGCTAGCGACCACACTCTATTGTGCAATTTTACAGCAACACTGAAAATAATTTAAGAGACACTGCTGCAGGAGCAAAAGCTTGCGCCATTATGTGCGGACTGTGCGGTGATCGCAAGCTTCCTTTCCGCAACAGTGGTGCCCGCCCCCAACGTTCCGCCGCCCGCTCCGCACGTGAACCCGGCGTTCTTCCCGCAACACGCTGGCCTGCCCCCTCCCCCTACTTCGTCGCAGCCGTCTGACCCCTACGGACGGCCTCCCCCAGCGCCCTACACGCAGGACTACCGCGGACACACCAACGACAGGTACGTGCGGCCCTCGGCCCTCGCGTTGGCCGCAGCTGCGAATCGTGGCACATGGTCTCGGGCAAGGAGCTTAGGCAAAACGGTGTTTTACGGATCCCAAGTTCGCGGGCTCAAATTCCGGCCAGGGTGCCACGATCTGTCGGAGGCTCTTTGCCGTGTGATTGAGATTTCGGTTGCATGTCGAAAGATCTTGTATGGTCGAAGTTAATCCTATGTCCTACACTCAGGTGTGTCGTATGGCCTTTGGCACGTAAGGCCCCCTTGAGCAAAAGTGGGAATCTTGAAAGTGTTGGCATCTTTTCCGTGGTAATGGCCGCAAGTTTCATCAGAAGGAACCTTCGATCCCTCTGAGCTGCTGTTGTTTTTGCTAGTTCTTTTTAGCATAATTGCAGCATTCTTTAGAAGGGGCATGCTTCTGAATGTTGAGTTCCCTGATTACGACCTGCCTTCTGCCACTGACAGGTTTTAAAATTGACCACTTGTGGCCCGTAGTCTGGTGACTGAAATTTTCCGTGGATTCTTTTTCCGTTCTTGGAGATAACGATTGATCTCCTAAATTGACTATATTTTGTTACATCGGCTGTCACAACTGCAATAAAAGAAGGAGCATTTGCATGTTGTGTCTACCCATCCAAAACTTTACTGGTGTTTCAGAACTGGGCACCATCTAAATGTTTGTGCAACTGGTTAGTCTGCTTTTTGTTACCAAATGTGGCATTGCCATTTAGGATCACTAGTCCTAGTTTCGAGCACACTCGAGCTATTAGCCTAAAGTAACCTCCTGTTTTTTCTATCATGCCCCTTGTTAGTTTGCTGGGTAAATTCCCCAAATTTCAGCCTGATCTTTTATTTTAATGCAATAGCATTCTTTATCCCCCCTCCCCCACCCCTCCACGATTTTGTGGACCTTTCTGGGTTTCCTAGCACAGTAGGGATGTGCAGTAGGTATGCACAGTAGATCATTTCAGCTCACTGTGCTTACACCCCATTGTGTCGCGGCGTATGCGGAGCGGCAGTACGCACTCCTTCACATTCGCACCCTCTTCGAAGAACTTGACGACCTTGAGGTCGTCCCACAGGTCGTTCTAGTTGTCGTCTTTTATGTCGCCCTAGAGACCGCCCTAGACATTCTTAACATTGTCCTCAACGTTGTCCTAGACGCCGTCCTTGACGTTGTCCATGGCCTCGTAACAAAAGGAAGCAAACATGACGAATGCTATTGCAATTCATAGACAACCAACAATAGTGGTTTTTAGTTTTGTTCGTGCCACACATTCATATTTGGAACAGAATTTACAAAATATCATCTTCGCACATTTGACAGCAGTGTGGTAATGTTTGGGCTAGATGCGGTGGGCCCTAGCAATTTTTGGGCGGACCCTCAGTTTAGTTAGGGATGATTGTGGGATTTGCTAGCTCTTAATGGAGGTACTGAGGAGTAACCAAAGGGTTATTTCAACGGCGGTGGCGATCTCAAAGGAGATGTCAAACCTAGTAGCTTGGCCCTCACATCTCCGCGGCAATATAGACGACGTTTAGGGCTACATTACCGCGGGTCGGTTTCATAGATACCTCCGTCGGTGACAATCATCGACCGCCTTGTCTGGCTCTCTCGAATATAGAGGAAGAGAAGACACAGATACCAGAGTAAGAGCAGAGTCTAAGAGCATTTATTAAAACACTCTACTATACGAACTACTATGTCCCCATCCGAAATTCCCCCAGCCGGCAAGGTAAGAAAAGGTCCTTACCTGCCAGGTGCGGGCTTCCGGAAAGCCAAGATCGGGGAAGCATCGGAGAAGTCGCCGATACACGTCCTATCTCTTTCGTTGTCACCGGACGAGTCCCTCTCCCGAAAGCGTGAAAACAAGGAGGCGAAACCTCCTCGCCTGTCAGCAGCAATCCCCATCCCAGCGGGGGAAGGGAAAAAGGTCCCCCCGGGAGAGAGTGAGAGGAGGGCCCTCCTAGACAGGGGACCCTCCGCTTCACGAACAGGTCGGAGCTCACGGCGAACGAGGGTTGAGCGTTCCGACCCACTGCCGTTATTGCAGCCGTCGGGGAAGGGAGACCATAGGAAGCACCACACGGTCAACTGGCACCCTATGCAGCAGTGGCATATAGTGATTGTTTTTCAGTAATTAGTTCCCTTAATTAACTACTGGTCACCACTGTAATGTGCAATTAGTCATGTGGCTTATATTGCAATAGATAAGCATCCAGTTTGAATAACATTTGCAAGTTCCAGAGACATTTCGTCTACTTTTCAGGTGGAAGCTTTGAGTTCTCAATCAGATTTTGGTGCCCTTAGTATGTTTATTTGTTGGTTTGCCTCTAAAGGCACCCAAAGATTGCTGAGGCCGCTATTATGTTACATGTTTGAAATCTGAGGCTACGCCGTATTGGTGTTTGAGCAGGTGTGCGAGTATAAAATAAGTCCGTGACTGGCAAAAGAAAAAAAAATAGAGCTCGTAAAAATATGGGTGGTATTCATCCCGATTAATGGAACTTGGCGGAGGTATAAAGACGTATGCCAAATTTTTCGCTGCTTTATCTTGCTTCTTATTTTTCTGTATTTTTGTTTCTGGTGTCTGACCCTTTTGGTTTTCTTCCTATGTCCCTCTAGTGTTAATGGGTCCCCACGCCCATTGGTTGACTGCATTTGCAGCATAAGCTTCTATGGTTTCCATGTGGAAATTTAAAAAGGATGTGGTGAAAACAAGATTATATATTGCTCTAGATATTTTCACATTTGTATGCAAACAATGACAAATCACATTTCGAAATTCAGACTAGTCTGACAGCGTAAGCGTTGCATTTGTGTACCTCTCCATAGTGCCTAATTTGTAGGCATTCAAATTCTCGTTAAGGCATCACCAAAAGGGTCTGACCCTGCCTATTTTGCTTTGTTTTCGAGTACCTTCTCAAACCTCGAGTTCTGTTTTGTTTTTGTTTTTTTCTTTGTTCTTTCCTTTGGTTCCCGTCTCTAGCCTGCCCTATTCGCTCGATCCGAGGCAAGTAGCACCTTCCTTCCTCGCATTATTTTTTAAATAATTAACGAGGGGTTTGTCATTTGCAAGTTTTGGAGCTGCTTTAGTTTGGCCTGCTTTTTTGTTAAATATTTTTTGTGATTATTAGAATTAGTGCATGCGTCTGTTTACTTTTTAGCCTTGTTTTTGTGTTTCTAATCTCTAATAGAACTCCCGCACCCTTTCGTTCTCTTTTCCTTTGGGGGCCCACCCTCCCTAACAGGAATATGTTACCCGGAACCACGTCTATGTCTTCCAGGTATTTTTCCCTTTTAACGTACAACCTAATCCGTCTTTGTGTGTATCGACTCCTGTCCCACTCCTGCCTTGCAAGTTAGAGAAGATTGCTTGCTGAAACTAGCGGTGTTGTCGTGCCTGTAAGCTTGTGACGGTTTTGATCGCCGCCCGCCGTTTGCGTCAGCCGAGCCGTCTTGCTAAACTCCGAGAGTTCTGGATGTTAGCCACCAGCCTAGATCCTTCTTTAAAACTCGAGATTTCCGCGTGCTAGTGTTGACGCATCTTTTCTGGGCATCTGTTGCAAGAAAAGTGGGTCTCTGTATAACAGTTGAGTAACTACCGTATTGCTCGCATAATGAACGCACATTTTTTTCCCGAAAAATTGGCACATCAGGGGGGGGGGGTTCATTACACGGGGTAAAATTTTTGCATTGACACACTTCGTGCAAATGTCATATGAGGTGCCAATATGACATGGCAAGGTACTGTGGCATGTCTCCAGTGCTGGAGGTGCACCCACGGCTGGTCGGGGGCATGCCACAATAACCATGCTTTATGAATTGCAAACCTTTTTAGGGCGCTTTCGGGGTGCCTTTTGCCGAAGGAAAAGCGCCTTACGAAGCTCACTCAGCACGAAAAGCAACGCGCGACTGTTCTTACTCGATATATATTGCTAGTATCCGGCGGCACGCTCGGGTATATCCGCGACTACACGTATAAGAACTCGTACGAACTCCAACCCCCGAAGCCCGCTCGCGCGGATCAAGTTTCGTTCACAAAGAGGCTACCAGACACTTTCAGCCTACAGCGCACCCTGCACCTCGCACCTTGCTGTGCCATTCTGTCACAGATTAAATAAACGCATTTACCCGGAATATGTGAAATTAGGCCTAACCACTTTCACGATTTCACTGTCCAAAAGCGGATTACAGGCGACGGCTTGTTTGTTGACATCAATGCATCCGATAGGCAAAGAATGTCCGGGGCTTGGCAATTCCTTGAGCCAAGCTTCGTCAAGTGTGCGCGACACTCGGTTTCATGGTTGATTGATCCGCAACTAAGCACTTGCGGCCATTATGCGAGTGGCTTGGCTTGGCTTGACTTGGCCCGACCGCTTGGCAGCAAAAGAAAACTGGCTTGGTGGCTTGCTAAATTGGATGCAATTCGAGACTCGCGGATCCGAAAATTGGAGTGCGTTGATTACAAGAGGGGAAAAAAAAGTCAAAATATTGATGCCTGTGTGGGGGGTGCATTCATTATGCGAGTGCATTTATTATGCGAGTAGATACGGTATACTTGATTTTTTGCGTTAGGGAGTACTAATTAGGCTTTGATTAAACTTGGACCAAAATTGTATAGTTGAAGGCTTTCGTCACAGGACTTACCTTACCGTGGTGCTTGAATGGACGCAATCAAACTTGGCATAGTGTTTAGAGCAGGATGACAGTAGGTTTGAATGTGATGTTTCCGCTCGCTTGGTTCCAGTTTTGGGCGCTGATGGTGTCTTGCAATAGAACTCTGCCAGAACTTTTGAGGGAGGGGGCAGAAGTGCCATGTATAACCTGGGAGACTGCTGATTGGAATCACACACTCTTCCAGACATAATAGGGAGCCTCACGACTTGAAGAAGCAAGTCTATCCTCCCACCAAGTATATATGCTGCTGCTGTTTTCCATACTAACATTCCTGCTGCCTTACTAACACCCTTGACTGCTAGCATGGCTGTTTGGCACATCGCACTGTCGTTTTGCATTGGGTGCTTGGTTTTGCTTTGCCGTTGTTTTGTTGTCTTTTTTTTTAATTATTATTTGTATCGCTATATCTTTTATGTTTTGTTTTGAGGGAAGGCTACCTTTCAACATGAAGTGCATGGAATTTTTGGGAAAAATTTTTAATGAGGGGGGACCATTGGGCAATTGTCGAAAATGGTCCACATCATAAATTGGTGACCTGTCCCGCGGTTGCCGGTGCAGCACACATCTTGTTTCAAGCGTTCCCTCCCCCACCCCGACACTTAATGTTGCTTGAACATGGGTGATGCTGTCATGCTTCTTAGCCCCGATCTTTGTCGGCGACCTAGGTGTCGCAACACTTCTAATACCCGACCTGCTCGAAAGTTTTAAGGGGAAATGTTTGTTCACATGCAGTGCTTGTGGCCTAACTTATGGTTAGCTGTCATAGGTAAACATGCCACTATGGCATAGGTAAGCTAGAATTGCACTGGAGATAATTTGAAGATCCAATTCTTGTCTTCTTCGTCATTGTCACTTGAGAGCTACGTTTAAAGACATGCCCCAAGACTCCCGGTAGCAGTATTGGGTACCGAAACTGCATAAAATCAGAGAAGCCGGTGAAACGGGCATTAAAGCAAAATGCATTTTCTCCCTGCAGACTCCAGTACTAACTGGTGTCTGGTGATTTTGCATGGGGTTTGCCACCAGAAGTATGGGGATCAGCATGCAAAAGCAATAGACACCAGTTTAGTTTCAAAGCAACGCAAAGACAGCTTGGGGTCTTAAAGATGGCGTCTCTCCTGCATTACATTACAGTTCCTACGGGGCACTGCGTGGCCGTCGTGAAAACGCCTATTCTTACCACCGAGATTCTCGTTGCCCATCATTGAGGGCTCTGCCATTGGGATTGTGACAAGCCACAGATATGCCGTTATCTTTGCGGGCTCAAACCCTAGCTCAGAGCCACTTTCCGTGGCATTTCCATGGAGAAGAGGAGAGCACGCTCAAATTTATTCGGTGGTCAAAGTGGGCGAGGCTGCGCATTCCCATATCTCTGACTGCATTGTCGCGTAGAGTTGTCCTCAAATGTGGACAATCTAGAAGTCCTTTACGGATGGTGCCCAAACCAGTGCTAAGTCTTCCCACCGTGAAATACCGAGCATGCACCCATGTCACAGTAAGTGCCCACCCGCCACTTCTAAAATATTTAGTGACTTAGCGAAGGACGTATTGAGCTTCCATCCCAGACTTCCAAGCCCACCTAGCCAATTGAGCTGCTGCTCTTCAACTGCTCTCCAAGGACCCCCGAAAAGCGGTGAAGCCCACCCTAGTACTGTCTCTTGATCATTTTTGCTCTTTGATCTAGCAAGGAACCATACCCCAGTTTTCCTAGGTTCTCTCGCAATTTTTGGCGGGCACCCATGCTCTGTACTTTACGGCAAGAAAAGGCGGATGCTCGAGATGATTTGGTTCGTGGCTTCCATTTTGTGCCTCTGCGTACGCTCGAGTCTTGAAAGGGTGTTTGCCTTTCTCGAGTTTGTGACGACCTTGTTGTGGGGTGCCGGCTCATTTTGCTTGTTTCTTTGGGCCCCGGGGTTACAGGCAAGATTCCCTGAACCCTCCGATCAACGAGGCCGAGTTCGAGGAGATCATGTCGCGGAACCGCACCGTGTCGAGCAGCGCCATCGCTCGGGCGGTGGCAGACGCCAGTGCAGGTGAGTGAGGCACCTTGGCACGCTGCCGCGGTTGGTCCGAAATGCCGGTTTGCAAAGCTGGTTTTGTTTTACGGAAACTTGGAAACGGCCGGCAGAATGACAAATCTGCCTGCGCGTGCCCCAGATGTGCGGGAAGGCACGTAAAGAGTGCCGTCTTGTACGTGACGATCGTCGCGAGTGAGATGCGTATCTTGAGCACCTAGAATAGCGTAGACATTTTTGAACTAATGTTTGAGGGATGCAAAGTACGTTGCTCAAACAGAGTGAATTGACTAGGAATTTGACTTTAAAATGACTGCTTGCTTCATGTTTCTCCACTCACCTACCTATAACTTCGTTGGGACTATCACTTTTTTTTTTTTTTAAGGCGTTATTTCTTTTTTGTGCGTTATTATAAAATCTTAAGAGGTGTCCCACCCCTGAAAGATAACCCACCCTTATTTTTGGCACGATTTGCTATTTATTTAGAAACACCGAAAGATAGCCTACATTAATAATTGCAGGGCCCAAACCAATGGCGGCCTCGGCAGATATGTTGTTTCTTAGCCTCGGCGGGAGATAAGCGAACATTGCTGACTGGAAAGGACAGCCGTCTTTAGTTCATCGCCCCTCTCTGCGATTACAGGTTTCACAGGTCACAAAATCCAAAGCTGGCATTTTTTAAACTCATTTTGATAACAGACCGAAGGTTAGCACACTCCTTATTTTCCCCTAATTTGCTTTCGATTTTAGGTGGGCTGTCTCTCGAGGTATTACGGAAGGAAAGAAGATTTTATAGGAGTCACTTTTTAATAAGCCTTTTATTTTCTTCTAAATGGCCCGTTCACGCATAGAGCACAATGCTTACTCAGTGTCATACACGCAGCGCTGACTTTCTGACTGCGCCAGATCAGCTTTGTATCAGATCTTTGCTGCGTGTAATCCGGCCTTTTCCTGTTTACACACTCCATGCAGTGCTAACTTGGTACTGAGTCGGTGCTGCCACCTGCACTGATGCTGTGCTGCATGTGTGAACCAGCAAGAAAAGAAATCATACATTAATGCCACAAAGGACAGACTGCTTTGTAGAAGCGATCTCCGTCGGTAGACTGACCGGTGTCTTGCGTTCCTCCCGCTCCCTCAGGCGAGTTTGCCAGTGCCATCGAGACTCTGGTGACTGCCATCTCACTCATCAAGCAGTCCAAAGTTGCTAACGACGACCGCTGCAAGATTCTGATCAGTTCACTGCAGGACACCTTGCACGGGATTGAGTCAAAATCCTACAGTTCGAGGTGAGCAGCATCTTTACTTTAGGGCGTCTTCTCTGTTCTTCGGTATGATCTTGTTTTTGTTTTTTTGTGTGTGTCTGTCCACAGCGGTCGCAGTTGTTACTTGTAAGTGGTCGCTGGGTGGGCTGCCCTAGCTCTTGGTTTGTGTGCTTTGCTGTGGAAACATGGCATGGAATTTGGGATGTCTACTGCAGATCTCTCGCATCTCCCATTCTCCTTTTGTGCCCTAAAAGGAGGGGGGGGGGAGGAGGGGAGGGGGGGGAAGAAGAAGAGAGATAGAGTAAAGGGCCACTCTGGCCTTTAAAATTCTGTATTTTGAAAACCTTTAAATTTCGGTTGCATCGTTCTTGAAGCGCCTGAAAAAACATAGCTTGAAACTTTACAAAAAAAAAAAATTGACCGCATCTCCGCGTGGTGAATGATGTTTATTGGGGCGAAGCTCTGGTAGTGCTTGTCTGCGTAGACGCTGAGCCGCAGCATGCCGAGCTTTCGTTCGTTTTCATCCATGTCAGAAAGAGAATGTGTGGTATGGAACGTGGTTATATACGCATTTGAGCATTTGACTGCAGCGCCCTCTTGTCTATAAAAGTTGAGCCAATGCATGCAAAGTTTGATGCGATTATATACGCATTTGACCGCAGCGCCCTCTCGTGTATAGACGTTGAGCGGCTGCATGCAACGTTTCATCCATGACATCCCCAGCTCTTGAGTTACTACCACATCTCGGAGCCCCCTACTCGTCCCGCAGTCGTGGCCGAGTGTTTAAGGCGATGGACTAGAAATCCATTGGGGTCTCCCCGCACAGGTTTAAATCCTGTCAACTGCGCAAACATTTTTTTTTTTTTTACACGAGCATGTGAGCATTGTGCTTGTGAGCACGATGCGCACGAGCACGATCGATGTGAGCACGGACATGGGACGGACAAAGCTAGACCCTAAGGAGCTTCGCCCTAAAAATGCCCTGAAGTTCGGGATGTCTAGGGGTTTGAAAGAGTACTGGCATGAAACACTTTAGACATTCTTGTCTTCCAGTGTTTCCCATTTATATGTAAATTTTGCAATGCCAAAACCAATGTCTCCCCGAATGCCTAACGAGACTTTGCTTACAACTTCTCAATTGAGGTTTTGTGCATTCTCACAAAGGTGAGCTGCTCAATGCTTAGACAGCATGATCTGATCAGCTTTCGAAGTGAGGCAAGCGTGTCCCTCACTGCAGATAGGCAATTTGCCCAAAGCAGTACAGCTTCCTACCTGGAGTCACTAATGTGCATCGTGCGCTGGTAATTACACGAGAGCAAGCTGTTACGATACTCAGTCCAAATTACGTTTTTGGGGGTTGCACTCGAAAGCATTTCCCAGGCTGGCTTGTTAGCCAGCCCACTGTCTTAGCTACGACCAACGTTACTAAAACACTGAGTTGGGAAACTCGCCCTTGAAACCCAGACCGCTTGTATCCACCCAGCCCAAACTAAATACGAAAGCAGCGCCGCCCTTTAGCGACGAGTCAAAACATTAACGTTGATCTGTATAGCTACTGCGAAATGGCGCTGCTAACCGCCGGCCCTTGCGCGACTCAACCTGAACTAGAGTCAGAGTACCGAAATTACTAGGCTCGATGGCACCAAGATTGCAGCTCAATTTTTTACAGCAAAGCTGTTATACGTTAGGGTCTGGTAAAAGATGCGTCCTCACATGTCGACAAGAAACTCCCCATTGGTGGTGGCAAGTATGAATAAATAAAAACAAAAAGAGGGGTCATGTATGAATAAATAAAAACAAAAAGAGGGGCAACCAGCATGAGTCAGCCTTCCTTTACATTATTAGATAGTGACGTCCTGATCCTTGTTATCATCTCTAGGCTTAGTCCTCGAGGTCGTCCTAGAAGTCGTCCGAGAGGTCGTCCTCTAGACGTTGTCCTATACTCCGCGACAACTTTTCTTGGCAATGCAGTGGAAGGTACAAGCCTGCGTTCCCTCTCCCAATTTGAATATGCGCGAGCTA
>JAZHYW010057251.1:0-32092 GCA_037355805.1 Ixodes ricinus | reverse complement strand
CTATGTTCGACATGTTGCAGACTCGACTCAAGGTCATCGTTCCGTCAGCCTGACCACATTCAGCCTGAAATGTTTGCTGTTATACGGAGCACAAGTTCGTCTGCTTGTTGCGCTGGGGGTTGCGGTGACGTCAGAACGACGCCGAGCTCCTGATTGGCTCGATTTGAAGAATAGAGGTAGACCTCAGGGTAGCTGGCATCGAGGTCTACCAACGATTCTTCAATCAGAGCCAATTTAGAACTCGGCGTTCTGATGTCACCGCAAGTCTGCGCAAAAGCGAACAGAACTTGCGCTCCGTCTTGTCAGGCTAGTGTTATGTCGAAATTTATTCCTATATAAGACGTCCATATTTGAAAGACTGCCTAATTAGTCTTAAACAAACGTCTTTTGTAGAGCATCATACTGGCATCCAACGTTTTGGTTAAAGTCTTAGGCCAGCGTCACAGCAAAATGTCGACTGACATTTGAAGATTGCGCTGCAAGGAGGTTGGTTCACGAGCTTTCTCGCGGATTCGCAAGGACTTATTGCGGAGACAACTTGGTGTAACTGAGGTTTTGTTTGCAAGTCGAACGATCTTCCGGTGATTACAAAATTATAAATTCTTCACCGAGGCGTATCAGATGCCCTTCGGTGGATGCGAAACGTAAGTCACGTACCCCTCCCCGTTACTTGTTTAACGTACCCTTTTCGAATTTATCTTTAATATCCTCCGCTACTGTCGCTCTCCAATCTAAGTTCCTTATTGCTTATTTTGGGTTTTCACAGCGGCCTGTTCTTTTTCGTATATATGACGTGAGATTTCCGACGGTCCTTTATTTAGTACTTCGAACGATCCCCAACTGTGCTTACGAATTCAAGGCACTATTAGGGGAATATCTGCCGATCGGAACAGAATTAGAGGTTTGTTGGTGCGTGCAAATTAATTTGGCAACAATTATATCACCGAATTGATATCGCAAAATTATATCAGTTAAGTAAGTCACCTGATAAAAAAAAATGCAAATGAGATTGGTTCATACGTGTGCTTTAACAGACGATCAATGCTTCGAGGCGACCCAAGAACCAATCTCGAAACAAGAAGCGTCAAAATAATCATACACGTTGTGTTTGTACCCATTGTCGGTTACTAGAAGCACATATTACACACACAAACTGCTGACTAGAAAAAAAGTTATTTTATGAAAATACCCGACAGTGAGATAAACAGTTTTCTTGTTGTTGTTATTGTGCAGGTAGAAAATCGGGGGGGGGGGGGGGGGGGTAAGCGGTATACGTTTTATTAATACGAACCTAATGATATATCAATTTCTGTTTACTCTGTGAGAAATCGCAAAAATAGACGCCAAAAAAGGAGGGGGAGAAACGCATGCTCCAATTAATTGGAAGGCGAATTCTGAAATATTAGTTATTAATTCTTCTATGCGGCATACCATTCTCGAACGCTGAAAAAGAAGGTTAGAAAATAAAAAGAGCGGAGGAGTTGGGAGGTGTGTGGTTGCTCCACGAAAAGCTAGTGTTCCAAAACGAGGTCTTTGATCCCAGTGGTTCTCAAAGGGGACTGCGAAGGCATTTTATGGGTCGGCGAAGCCCCTTCCTCATCCGTCAAGGCCGGCAATAGGAGTTGTCTTTGTTTCACATTGAGAAAAAACGTTCCAATTTTCGGATAGGTGTTTTTTGTTTGTACGTTAACGAGAGAAGTCTACTCTACACTGACCGCTTAGTTATATTCGTTCATTAAATTATTAATATAAATAACCTATACCTCTTTCCTTCCCCTCACCACGAGCGGGGTCATCAATCATCTCTTCCGATCCACAAGGGGTCCGCGAAGCATCAGTGGTTGTGAACCACTGTCTTATACTACTGAATTCTTTACTTTTTTTTATTTACGCTGTGTTTTTAGCGTAAAGCGTATTATTCAGCAGCATTTATGAGAAATAACTACAGATAAACGGCGACGAATCCGGTTGAGCTCTGTTCAACACTACGCGCTGAAAGATGCAAAACCTGACGCTCCGACAACTGCGTAGTCAGATGCCTCTTAGGTTTCCTAAATTAATTTGTCGAATTCTATTTGCCGGTTTATTAACATCGCACTTTCGCGTCTGCACCTCAATGAACAATAAAGAAAAAACGTAATATTAATGACGGAATAAACAATAAACAAAAACTAAACAAAAAAACAGTGGAATTAAAACTTTCGCTTAAGTCAAGAAACATATCGGCGGCTCTCGAATCAAAACCTGCATCCGTTGCGTATGGTTTGCGAGAAGATTTTTTCCACCACAATAGGAAGTAAAAAAAAAAAAAGAGAAAGCGGAAAACGAGAGAGGGTACGCAATGAGGGAGAGGGTTAAAGCCCTATACCCGTATGCAAGTCGCGTAGCCGACGAGGAACACCTCTCTCCCTCTCCCCTGTGACCGCCCGTGTAGATTCAATCGAGCGCGCTTACTGTGCAAGTCGGCTAACGAAAAACCGCACGCCGCTCCCTGCTGTGGTTGTTGTCGCTTCGCAAACAGATCGTTATCTGCTTTGCAGCAGGCGCTGCGAGATGAAGCATCAAAGCTCGTTTTTCAGTGAAAATATCTGTCTACTTTTTCTACCTGCTTGCACAGCTGTAAAGAGTGTTTTACACACACAATTTAAAGGAGAAGCGGGGGAGGGGGGCGTGCGTCCGGTAAACTTTCGATAGTCGGTGATTTGCCTCGAAATTGGTTCAACACAATAATATACACATCTGAACTAATAACCCACCTTGCAAGGTCCAATAATCTTTTTTTTTTCTCTCAAAATTATTTTTAGTTTGGTCTGAGAGGGTGCTCTACCGGCAACACTGAAAACGTGACGTCAGATACCTGCTCGGCTTGCACGCTGCACGACGTGTGACGTCACCCTATTGAAGAGTGCGGGGAAATTTGAACATTGGTTCTGGCATAACCTTTATTTAATAGTTTTTTTTTTTAATTTAGAAACAATTAATAGCATACTGGGAAGAGTGAATCGTATAGGCTTTCCGAAAATCTGCCTAGTCTCGATATTGTTCAAAAAGCCGCCGGAGACCGGATACATTTACCGCACAGAAAATGGAGGCAACAATTTATTTTCCTTACGCCTCTTTTTCCTTTCCTTTTTTTTTTTCCCCCGCCACCTTTAGTTTAACTTTTCGTGGAATCTGAAATACCATATTTTCTTTAAGGGTTACTATGTAATGAATATAAATTACAACATAGCCTTTGTCGACATAGTTTTAAAGAGAGTAAGAAAGCTGAACAAGGAAGCGGGGTTCAAATAGTCACTAAAGAGCATAAATTCTTAAACTGCGTAATATTCAGCAAGTTAGCTCGAATGACATACCGAAAAAAGGCTTATAGACATGCTCGTGGTAGGAACATTTAAATTTGTTGCAACATCCATACACACACGCACACAAACACACACCCACACACACACGACACACACACATACACACACAAATTACTCCCTTGAAAGCGCTTGGTAAATAGTCAATTACGCGGTTCATCGAACTTCGGGGACTTTACTCCACCTTTCAACATACAAAACAAAACAGTTGAGAAAGCAGTCCGAAGCGCCCACATTCCCGCAAATCATTTAGTAGAGTCAATCCACCCCTGTAGGTTGCGGGCATGAGCTATACATCAGCACGAAGCTTGGAGGCAACACTGACAACCAGAGGTGAGGCCAGAAGTGTGGAGGAACACAGCCCCAAACTGATGACCAAAACCACAGCTGTTCTGGTCACACTCGGGTGCCCGTCATGTCGCCTCCAGAACCTTCCTACCTCCAAGATTACAGGGACGTCTCTTCCAAGTACTCTGAGGGAAATAGGCGCTCCGGATATCTTAAAGTGAATCGCATTCATACAACTTTTCTGAAAAGAAAAAAAAAAGAAAATCAAATTGATCACATCTACTTTCGGTTTACCGTGAATAGGTAAACCGAAAGTCAGGGTAACTCAAGCAATGTTTAGCTTTTGTTTAACTATGCCTAATTTTCGTGCACACGTTCCCTGTCTTTTTTGGTTTTGTTTTTTCAGTTTTCGGAATACACACTGTCGTTCTTTAACTGACATTCATTCTTTTATTACACAAATTGTACGAACCCAGTGTTTCCTCATACTTTTCAAGATTAGAAGCGCAAAAAATGAAAGAACGGTGGATAATCTCCGGGGGTGGAATTGGTTTTGTCTGCAATGGTTACCAAATGATCCCGAGAATCCCCAGTGGTTCTTTTTTTGCAGAATGGAGAAATTTCGTGTAGCCTGCGAACAGCTAAAACACTACGGCACTTCAGTTCTAGGGAAGCACACCAGCTGGCGATGCTCCGATTTAAACACTACAGTCGGTTGAACGCTCCTAACCGAAATCTCTGGCGGGTATGCCTGACTGGCTGATGGCGTGAACAGCCGCATACAACGTGAGGTGCGATGCATGAGAAGACTAGTTTGCCCGTTGCCGATGCTGGCTAATGCGCCTGTCTGCGCACACAAGATCAATGTATCGGTGAACATTGCGGATAAAGAGCAGCGTCATTCTCCTCCCGCTGCGATAAATAACACTTTGCTTTGATTGATATTAGTTACGCCACGGCCATGGCAGGTGCAGTCGGTGAAGGCAGGCATACAACAACCGAAAACATTGGGACAATCAGGCATTGCCGTGGGGGCTGTGTTTAAACTTTTACTAAATTATCTTTCAAGAGGATGTCCAAATTGAGAAATTCGAGGAGAATTTAATATTAGCATTTTAAATCATTGCGGCTAAATATCCGTGTCATTTGACCTACATTCATGATTGATCCCTTGTGACTCCGAGCGGATGAACGCGTGACATGCTGTTCATTGGTCACGTTGACTGTTCTGTGCATGAATGAGTACAAACGTATTAGTATACCTGTGTTCACCTGCAGACTTGAAGCTTACCATGATGGTGAAAGCTGGCTCCGATTAAGCAAATCACCACGTCCGCCTTCTGAATTGACTAATGATAAATTGTAGGAGACATTTTTACGATTGTGTTCACAACTAGACCGTCCAATTTGGCATGCGGAGACGATACCCGAGTTCGCATTTGCATCACTGGCCTTGGGCATTCTAAAACAAGCATTCAGGTTCCTTTTTTCGATCGGTGCCAGCGTCTCGTAAGCTTTAACTACAGTCGCACGCGTATGAACAAAATGCGCCATAAAACGCTGTTATTCTGAGTAGGGAGAAAAAAATCGGTATTATGTGATTAAATCCTATTTTTGTTATCGGGCTCAGATTAGCTTGCCATGAGCCACGACGTTAGCTTGATTCAATTCACTGTAACAGCAACAGTGATCCTTTACCACTATATGTATTTTTCAACATAGCGGATATGATCAATACGTTCGATCACTGATAACAATGCGGAATAAACAATTACTGTAAATGTAAGTACGGTTTAGTTAACAACTTTTAGTTGCTGTAATTCTCGCCATGATACAACAAAAATACCAAGGTTCACTTTTTTTTTGTACGGCTGGAGACAGCGCACAAAAACCAAAGACGAGTGAAAATATGCATCGGGACAAGCGCGCTTCTTCCGGATTGTATCATGAATCAACTACCCAACAGGGCCATATATTTTCTAGTTAGTTAAAAATTAAACTAATTGTGTTTTTGTGATTTTTTTGCAATAGTGCGATTACGTAGCTGACGAACAAAGTGGGAGTGAAAAGAAAGCTCAGCAGTGATTTGCTCTGAAAGAGCGCCACTTTTCGTTCGTGCTCAGCCTGCTATAGATCCTTCTTCGCTCGATGAATATTTGATTACAAGTACAACAAATGCACGCAGGAAGCAACCAATGATCGACAAGTAGGTAAATACAGCTATCTTTTTTCGAGAATATGTTTTGCGGGAAAGGTTTGACTTACATCACGACTTATTTCAATCACGATGTAAACCATATTGACTTTTTGTTCTCAGCCCCGATTCTGAGCAGTTGTACGAAAATAAAATTAGCTAGTTTAATGCACGCAATCGTTCCCGCGCATGCAGCTCTTCTTTAATGCCTAAGATGCCGGGGAAACCAGAGCTTCTCAACTCCACCAAAAAAGTGTCTTGAAGTAGATCGCATCCTCGCTAGGAGATTCAGTGATGTGAATAAACGGGCTTCGTTACTTAATGGAAACGTGGTTTGTTGGCTACACCGTCAGCGCGTTCTATAATGTCGTTTTCTTTTAGTTGCCATGAAACAGACCTCTCATGAAAATTGGATGGATTTAGACTTGCATTTCATAAAGACCGAGATTCGAGTTGCGTTTTTTTTTTGTGTTAATATATATATATTTGTATTTATTACGCATATTTTTGCATAAGGAGCAGAGATTAGGCGCGAGATGCTGACAACGCCATTGTCGCTTTCAGTACAGAAGTCGTAAGGTATATGTGAGAAGAACATATTAACCGTATGACAGAATCTTGGAAGAACACAAATTAGGGCAAATCAAGCTCCACGTCCACGTGCCGGCGACAAGCCACAGAAGGTCAATGACATGAACGATTTCAACACAACAAGGCTGGATTTCAGCAACCGTCTGTGATAAAGCTATTATCAGTATCACGACTGACCGAAGAAAATAGCCCCCAGTGTTTAGAAGCCCCACACGTACGCCTGCCTCCCTTTATCTAGATTAAAACAAAAAGGAGACAGCACAAGTAATAATTGATTGATTGCGATACCACCACAACGCCGAGAATTCGAAACGGCGCATTTAATCTCTGACGGGGAGTGATAAGACTTTGGATTAATAAAATGTAGACAAAAACAAAGCACATTTATACTATGAATACCTAAACTAAACAGTAAATTACACGGATGATAACGTGACAAAAATGTCTATCAGAATTACTCGCATTCTATTTTAAACATATCGAAACGTTGCAACGAAGTAAACGCTTAAATTTTTTTCTACTCAATGCTTTGGTAATTTTAGCTTTTAAACTTCTACGGGAGTTCATCTTGTTATGCGTATATATTTATTTGTTACTTCAGGTTTGTTAGCCGTGCCTGGAGCTCAATGCGAGGGAGGAACGTGAAATCACACATTGTGGTGAATACATCCACCAAACTCACCCAAAATAATGTACGTGTTACGTTGGTTACATAGAGTGCTCGTTTAATCTTCAAAATCAACCCTTTTCGAAATTTCGAAAAGACTTAGAAAATGCTTCCCTGCACAAGCACTCGTGTGAACGCAACAGGATGGAGATATACGCTCTCCCACATGCTACATTGACAACGCTGCACAGAGCTTGAAAATTATTGTCTACCCCAGCGAAACGCTTTCGCGGCATACTTTCACATTTTAACGTTTGGACGACTAGTCTTGTGCATTCTAAATGCCTGTCACAACCTGTATCTACCTTCAGTATCCGACGCCAGAAATTCTAGATAGTTCCCTATTTCCGTACTAATTATGCACCTCACTCAATTCTGCATAACTTGCCCAAATTGCATAACAACTTCGTCCTCGCCCACATTGATATTCATTCTTTAACCAACAAATGTGTGCGGTTTTGTTTGAGTTATAGTGTTGTTTTATTGTATTATTGTATTGTGTTCTGTATGAGCAGGGACACCGGACCTAGTCAAGCTTTCATTTGAAGCATTTTGTCCGGTGTCCTCGGCACAAAGTTGTTCAAATAGAGTTCCAAATTCAAATTTTTCCCTTATGTCTACTTTCACGTCTTTAGCTTTAACACGAAGCTGTGGCAGCACTTAGTGATAAAAAAAATGTAGCAGAAAACGGGGCAAGCGTATAGCTGTGAAAGAAAGACTCGGAACGTTTCTGCGGTGCCTTCATTGAGCAATGACATAAAAACAATGATCGATACGATGGACTCTGTCATGATATTTTATTTCCTACGTGTAGTAATTAACACTCACTTCGATGCTGCCTTCTTATTCTTTGTGAATTTCCACGTTTTTACTCGCTTATGTAAGCACCCTTTATTATTTTATCAAATCGCGCGCAAAACCTCCTTCAACAATTCAGCCTCACCACGTCTGCATGTTTAATTAATTTACTTCTAAGCGTGACTTTGATTACCTACTGCTCCAGGTTTTAGACATTCAAGTTATTGACAAGATTTTACTTAAAACTTTTTACTTTGTATGGAAATGTCACTTAATAAAATGGTTGCTTTTGGCGCACTGAATGAGAAAGGTTCACTATTACTATTAAATGGGCAGATGCCTTGGCAACTGTAAGTGTGCGCTCTGATCTAAGTTCGACTGACGGGACCACTGTTACCATTGCTAGATGTTTCGGCTCTTTTCAAATAACATTTCAGTTGCACAATGCATCTAAGACACTCATCCTTAGACAAAGCTGCATGAATCTCGGCTATTTCTTTTATGTTAACCGAAAACAAGAACTTCAAAGTTCTCACATGGGACATTTGTCAATCAATATTTACGTTTTTTGTTGCCTTTTTTTACTAAGAAAGAAACGGAACGCTTGAGTGTTTTTGCCTTCATTCCCCTACCAAACTGTAGCTCTACGTATATTCTTTTAAGAGAAAAATGCGAATTCATAATCATAAATTTTTGTTTTCTTTTTATATCTTATATCGTATATGTTATATCCTCGTGTGAAATATTTAACTCTGCAGCAATGTAATCCCTGCTGTAGACAGATTCCTTTCACTGAGGGCACACAACCACAACAAACAACAACTGTATTAAAAAATACTGAAGGGAACTTTGAGTTTGAATCTTTACGATGAATAGTTTTGATGGTATCGTCAGTTATGCCTTGGTGACAAATTTTGTGAATCAAATCAATCCCGAATATAAAAGAAACGGCCCAAAACGTTTTCGTCCCGGTATCGTACTGATGTGACAACACAATCAAAGAAAAATAAAAGGTAAAAAAAATACCTAGGCTTGCTTTTGCTGAACGCACGCACGGGAATCATGGGCCTGTGGGGCGCAAAGCCACGTACTGGATTGTGATTTCTACTGATTGGCATTGGTTGACGGCAATCACTCTTCAACGTGATCGAGCGACCGTGGCACGGTCCTTCTTCTCTTCAGATGAAGATGGGAACAACCTAAACATTTTGTTTTTATCATTGTTTTTGCCTTTCAACCCCTCAACGAAAGCAGTCTAGAAAAAACTTCGAGAGAAAAAAACGTCCTTGCTCTCTCGGCCTTCTCGGCAATCATCAAACACGTTGATTACAAAATTCCAGGAATTAACCTCCAGTCTCTCTTTAGATAGCGTCACATGGCGGTGGTGTTGGTTCTTCCTGGCAATATTTTATTATACATTTTATCTAATCTTACGATACTGCCAGTAAACACTCTATCTCTTTCTAGTTATCATTCTGATTTCCCTTTCGCCAAGCATCTTTCTTGATCACAGTTTGTGGACAACGGTGGCTTTGTACGCCGTCCATTTTTATTACGATCTTTTTTTCACATTCTTTTTCTTTTTTATGCTTTCCTGATTTTTTTTTATGCTTAGCTTTGAGTCTCCGGACACGTCGATTCGGGGAGCGCAGCGTTTCCCGGAAATCACGTAGCGTCGTCGACGTTTCGCCATTATCGTAATCGGGCAGCCGTTCCCTTTCCCAATTTCACCCTTACCCGTTTCTCCCTCCCTCTCTCTCCTTCTCTCCCGTCCTGTCTTTTCTTTCGTCCTTTTTTTTTTTCTGCTGGCGCGTTTTTTGTTTACGTTTTTCCTCGTGCGCATGGGAAGGTAGGTAGAGAGGGGAACAAATCCTGTGGCATGCTGACTCACCGGCATGTGCACGACTGCTTTTGCTCGTAAACAAATTTCATTTTTTGACTATCATCAAATACGAAGCGGAGCGATGACATCCAAAGGTGTTAAACGTGTCATAAATTTTAGTTACATGTGTATACACTCTAAAAAAAAAAACAAAAAGCCCGTCGTCTACTTTCCCGCACAACACTCGGAGAGCCAATCACCGCAACTTACGGAGGCAGCTCAGCGAATGACGATACCGAAACATATGTTTAGACCAAAAACGCAGTCTGAGTTGTGTCATTAAGCAATGCAAGCGTGACGTTTTGCATTGCTTAATGTCACAGCTCAGGTTTCGGGTTGTTTTGTTTCTGCAGGTCATTGTTGTTGCGGCGAGGAGGCCGAGCCCTGGCGAAATTTTTATAGTCGCTCATCTGCCTTAAAGGGGCGCTGAAGTCGATTCTGAGATCGTCCTTTTGTGGTGACAACTCAATCTAGACGCTCTAAGCATCCCAACAAACCCGAAATCACAATCGTGCGTAGCTTATTTCCTCGTTAAAAGCGTGTTCAAAGATCGCGACACGCCCTTTTTGGGAAGAATTTTCTTCCGAGTGAAGTGGTCGACGAAGGGCGCTTGTCGGCGAGTTGCAAGCGATGGCTTCGCCCGCGGAGAAAAAGAGGAGTCTTATCCGAATGTGTACCTATCAGACTCTCTTCGAAACGAGTTATAATAAAATCATTCGGAATCTGCGCGTATTGTAGGGCTTTCATTGGTCCACACAATGTAGTCCGCGAGAAAAAAAGAGTCCACATGTTTTTCTATTGCCCTGAGATGAATAGGCGGTTTTGTAATATAGGACTTGGTATATGTGGGAACTAACACATTTTAAACAATATAAGATCAAAAACGACCTTTTTCAAAAATGATTTCAGTGCCCCTTTAATGCTTGTTCGACGCATTGGTGGACACAGCTGAACCGGTGACCCAAATTACGAGTCTTAATCGTATTGTTTCTAGCGAAGATGTTAAATTTTTAAATTTAGTCCTTGAGCATGAGAGGCTCTAGTGCCAACACTGGAAACGTGACTTCAAATACCATAATAGGGGGGAAGCATAGCTTGTTCCCGACGGGTTACACGAAGTTTGATAGCGTGAAATGAACAAATTGTGACAGCAAAACAAAATAAAATTGCGCAAAATGCTGCGCTCTTTGACTGTGCTAGTTCGACTTGCAAGCTACACAAATGTGGTCACCTTACTTGAGAGCATGGGAAAATTTGAAGGTTCATTTTAAAATAACCGTCATTCGTCGTTTTTCTTTTTTAAATAGCTATTCAAATTTAGAGATGATGATTAGCATGCCGGAAAGAGTAAGACCTGGTTATGCCGAAAATGTATTTAGATTGGGTAGCTAAAAAAACAACCGCCGGAACGCACTTTGGCCAATT
This sequence comes from Ixodes ricinus, assembly GCA_037355805.1. Lineage (NCBI taxonomy): Eukaryota > Metazoa > Arthropoda > Arachnida > Ixodida > Ixodidae > Ixodes > Ixodes ricinus. Next base: position 20,885 of record JAZHYW010057251.1, on the reverse strand, counting down.
ACCGGTTGGAATTAATCTGTGTCAACTATGGAACGAAGAAGATAAAACCATGTTTTCTTGCGCGCGCTAGTTTTATTGAAAAAAAATGAAAGAAATCAAAGGTCAAAGCACCTCTCAACTCTCGCATTGTCTTTCGACTGTCGTACTCTGGGGTACCATCAGAATTCCCGTTTTTTTGTTGTTTTTTACGTTTTTTATTGCTTTTTTTGTGATTGTCACTTTTCAACGAATTAGCATCGCCGAGGGTCGCAAGGAGCGATCGACAGAAAAGACGGTTCGCCACGGGGCTGACGGCGAGTTGACTTCCGCGTGTACCCCAGAAGACATTTCAGCGTAGTTCCCGTAACCGCCACACGACGGCTGCAGATCGGCAAATAATTCGTTCTTTCCTTTGCAATTACGCCGCAGAATAGCAGATTTTAGGGGCAAGGTGGCGCATTTTTGTCACTTGTGCCTAGATAAATAATATAAAAAAATAAAAACTGCAGCTTTTTTTTTAAATATTAGAATTGGTACACTACCCTTCAAAAAAGAAAAAAAACAATATTTGGCGGTCTCCAGTTACGCAGCATGGGAAACCTTCAACAAAATACGTTATCCTGAAACTTAATTTTTTTTTTCTATTTTATCGGCAAGTTTTTTTTTTTAAAATAAGTTAGCTCAGAAAATAATATACAAAACACGATAACGAGGTCTATTCGCGGTAATGACACTTTTTGAGTATTTCAGTACTTGCACTGAAATTATTATGTTAGTGTTCGTTATGTTGCAAACACTATCTATACCTTTGATATAAACCAAATAAATTGTATATAGTCGCCTTGTTTCTTAAAATAAGCATTAAAGGGGCCCTGCAAGGACTTTTTTACTGGTTTTTAATTTGCACCGAACCTGAGCGCACTGAACGTACTAACTTAATAAAACTCTTCTTTTCTCGAATTTTGCTTTATTTTAAAAGTTATAGGCAAATTACAATTACAAAAACCAGCAAAAAATGACCTCCTTCATGACGCCCTTGGTTGCTTGAGTGGCCGTGATTTAGAGGAGTGATAGTGAGCTCAGCGAGTGCTCACGGCTGCCGCACTCCGTGTGGACGGCTCGAGAGGGCGCCTACTAAAGCATGTTCTGGATAGGCTGTATGAAGCGGGCATCCAGGGTGGCTCGCATCGCATTTGCTGCGCGATCAAACTCTAATTTGGCATGACACTTCATTGGCCACAAACGACAGCAAACAAGGGGGAAAGATCAATTCAGAACGGGAGCCACTTGACGCTGCCATACCGCCAAAGGGCCAAACCGCAAGCCAAAGCTCCTCGCCGAAGGCCTCGGAACCAAGGAGGTTAGAAGTACTAGGAGGGGGCACGTTGCAATAGTGGCGAAGCTAGCCTAGTCATAAAAAGCTTAAACGATGTTGTGGCCTTCGTGACCGTAGATCTCTCTGGCAATTGTTGCGTGTGACATGTCACGTGTGAGATGGGTGGTTGATTGTAGAAGGTTTTCTTGCAGGCTTGCGCGCGCTCCGTCCGGTAGGTTTTATCAGATCAAAGGATAGACGAAGGCTAGCTACAGTCGCGTGATGTGGTCATGTTGGGCTGATAAGTGAGGAGAGTAAGGAGGAAAATGAGAAAGAGGCGAGGCGTCAAGAGAGCATGGCTTGTGGAGGCTACGTGGCTGACGTTATGCCCTTTCCTACCTTTCTATACTCCTTGTTCCGAACGCTCGGAACCGGTCGGACCCTCGACTGCATCGTCGCCGCGGACATCCGGGACCTTTCTACGCTCGCCGCTCGTCGGTGCTTGATCCCACTACACCTTTCTAGTACGCGCCGCCTTTTCCACCGCTTGGTGGCGGGTATGTCGAAGGTCATTTCTTGTTTCCGACTTTATAAACTGCCATTGTTTCTTTTTTTAATCTAAAACACTGAACAAAAACAACTTTTATAAATAATTGAAACGGTTCGCGCCACTTGTATTTTGTATTTCGACTGAAAAGAAGCTTTTAGCGGCTCTGACCAGTAGTAAGCCCAGGACTAAAGACGTCACATTTTGCGCGCTTTCGGTACGCGGGTCGCCCCCGTAGGTGGAGGAGGTTTCCGCGTCGTCCGTGTTAAAATATGACACACTGCTATTTAGTTATTTTCTCCGTGCCCGCTGGCTTGCACGAACCCCAAGAGACGTAGAAACCTCAAAAAAGGTAGACGCTTAAATATGATTGCAGGGCCCCTTTAATTAATTATATTTTGGTTCACATATGTTGTGTTTATTTCATCGTACTACACCTATCAATATTTTGTGCCCGTCCGTTATATACCCACCATTGCGGTCCAACCTCATAAAAACTAGAACTAGGAATTTCGGCATTATTAAATGAAAAACTGAATTAAAAAATAAATATTTTTGTTAGCAATAGGGTTGCAGCTGTGACCACAAGCGATATTATAGGCTCAACATTTTTACTTGTGGAGTAATTCACTACGTATACTTGTTCTATTTATCTATAACTGTCTGCCCCTGTAGCGATGGTAGAAAATAAACATAAATTATTTGAATCGTGATTTTAATCAAAATATTTTAATCATAATTTTAATCAGGGTTCTTCGAACCCCGGCCCGCGCCCCAGATTTGGCCCACGGAGACTTTTCAACCGGCCATTCGGTTGGCCGCAGTCCTTCTAGTGTTGCCCGGCCCGCTGATCAACTTCCAAAAGGCCCGCCCGTCCCCGCCCCCCCCCCCCCCTCTCCCAAAAAAAAAAAAGGTGCGCGAAAAGAAATGGCGTCGCGACGCACAGCAAACGTGCAAACAAAAATAGCAGGGAGAACAAAAAATATGTTTATGACACATTATCATCACCAGTATCACCAACCCCTTTTTATATCTGCGTAACCTTATATGTTAAGCTTTCTTTACGTTCTCGCGTCTAATGTGCTTAGTGACCTCTGTCATTGCTAGTGCATATGGTCAGCATCGATCCTAGCAGTCCCATTAGTCTGTCATTCTGTGTGAATTGTCAAATTTGTCATTCGTTTCAATTGGTCAGGTGAACTTCCTGTGTCACAATTATTGTGTAATATCATGAGTAGCCAAATTTTGAATTTTAAGATAAAGTATATGTATTCATCTGCCTTATATTTTTAGGTGTTTACGCTAACTTTTATTTTTGTATTTCAATAGTTATCCAAATTTATTTATTAAGTCGTTTTTCTTTTTTTAATTTACTTGTTTACCTTTCACCCCTCGAGGCTTTGACAGATCTCCGGTCCGACACTCTTAGCCAAAACGTTTCGAGACCATTATTTAAATCGAGGTTAAAATCAAACCAGCTTTATTATCATAATGCGAATCAAACATTTCGCGCAAACATTATCCAGAAACTATTTTTTTGTTTACCGCTTGTCTATCGTGTGATGCTTTCTATGTGTACTTGAGTTTTATTTGAATTAAAGAATTATCAAGCAAGAAATATTTATATAAGTTTGAGCACGAGCAAAACAAACTGCTCTTTTGCGCGAATGGAATCGTAGAGCTTGATTTCCCCTTCAATTCGTTCTTCAGAATTGTAATACCCTATTGCAAAAAATCAGAACGTAAAATAAAGAAACGAATACAAGAAAACGAATTCCCTATTGAGAGTATTCACCTGCGGCTTATGTGCGGGTTGTGCGCTGTGCACTCAGGGTACATCGCCATCTTTGGTTCCTTCACAGCGGACAGCCGCGGCCGCACCAGGGCAGACCGCACTACGCCGCGAATCTTTCTCTGGTTTCGGTGAATTTTGAATTTGCAGCGCCAGCATGGTGTCGTGCGTGATCGTCGGTTGCCGCAACAAGTCGCAGTCGAAAAAAAATGAAAGCGGTTTACAACTCCCTGTAACGCCGAATTAGAGCGCAGCTCTTGAGGAGGAGGAGGGGAAGGTACGGAGAGGGAGCTATGCCTCTCCTCCTCTCCTGCTCGCCCCCATCTGGGGGAAATTTTTCCGCTAAATGTTGTGGAAAAAATTTCCCGCTAAATTTCGCGGGGAAATTTTTTGCTAAATTCAGGGGGAAAAGTTTTCCAATACATTTAGTTAAGAATTTTTTTCCGCTAAATTTAGCGGGGAAAATTTTCCGCTAGATCTAGCGGGAAAATTTTTCTCGCTAAATGTAGCAAGAAAAATTTTCCGATAGATTTAGCGGGGGAAATTTTCTGGTAAATTTAGCGGAGACGTTTTTCCGCTAAATTCAGCGGGGAAAATTTTCTGCTAAATTTTCGCTAGGTTTAGCGGGGGAAATTTTCTGCTAGATTTAGCGGAGAAATTTTTCCGCTAAGTTTAGAGGGAAAATTTGCCCAACATGCTCCGCGCGGTTACGTAGACGGCGACGCCGACGCCGACGCCGCTCGAGCCGAAAACGGGCGCCTAAGAGCTGCGCTCTAAAAACTAAAAAAGAATGAAGAGGAAAGCAAGCTTGCGAACGGCGGTTTCTTCAAGATTCCGAGAGTCCGAACACACGCGACAAAGCACGGTCGCTCTCCGTGAGGAGGCAACGCGAATGGCGTGCGCGCATCAACCGGAAAGACCTCGACGAAGACGTCGACAAGTACCGAGTGTGTGGCACTTCGTCTCGGGTAAGTGTCGGCATCGTTTGCTTTCGTATGTCATGAGCGGTAAGATTTCCACAAAACTTCGCCCGTCACCTATCGCTGCTGCTCATCGCGACGTGCGTCCCTTGCATGTGATTGCGAGGGACCGAGCCACAGCGGGTCCTTTCGCGTCGCTTCCAATCGACGAGAAAAAAACCCATCCTTTGGGAATGATTATCTACGTTAATGCGAATAGCATCAAACGGTGCGGAGTTATGCGCGTTCGTCAGGTGGCCGGCACACTCTAGATACGCCAGCCCACTCTGAGGCGATTCTAAATTTGTTGACACTTTCACAGCCCTGCGCACGATCTCCGCAGCCCAGCACGTGCGTTTGTGTCACTTAGGAAGGCGAGCAAAGCACGCGCCATAAGCACAAACACTCAAAATGGTACCGACCAGACTTTCTGGCGTCTCAGCTAGTCTCAACCAACGGTACTCTAAACGGTTGTTTATATCTTTACCATAGGACGCGCTTTACAGCGCTGTCACAGCTACGGTAGCGCGCGCGTTCCATGCACGAGGGCTCATTCCGCTCTCGTGAGGCTGAGCACGGCCGCTACATCACCCTCTCCCGAGCGCGGGAGAGGGTGAGCTAGCGGCCGTGCTAAGCCTCACGAGAGCGGAATGAGCCCTCGTGCATGGAACGCGCGCGATGGTAAAGATATAAACAAGTTTTTAGAGTGCGTTGAATGACTGCCTTCATAGCTCTGTGGTTAGCGCGTCTGCCTGCTGATCAAAGGGTCAACGGTTCGAATCCCGCCGGCGCCGGTCTTTTTTATTTATTTATCGACCCGCGGCGTAAGAGGTTAGATAGCCAGATAGATAGATAGATAGATAGATACATAGACGAAAAGTGCGTGAAGTATCCAAAGAATGCTATTCGCATTAAAAGGTGGAGCGGCAATGAGAGTGTGGCTCTTTTTGTCTGAGCAGTGGCAACTAAAGGGCGACAGAAACATACTCATGAACGGAAATTTTCTTTCGATGCGGTTTTCCGCGGCTCCTGCACTCACATTCGAGTTTTTTGAACATGTTTCTTTGTTACAATCGTACTTTCGCCCAAACTAGGCCTAAAGTATAAACCACGTAGGAGCAATTCTTCCAGACGAATGACATATTAGGACATGCAAGCGACACACGTCGCGATGAGCAGCAGTGACAGGCGACGGGCGAAGTTTTGTGGAAATCTTACCGCTCATGTCCGAAGAAAGCAATCGATGCCGACACTTACCCAAGACGAAGTGCCTTGAACACACTCGGTACTTGTCGACTTCTATGTCGTCGTCTTTCCGGCTGATGTGCGCACAGCCATTCCCGTTGCCTTCTTACGGAGAGCGACCGTGCTTTCTCTCGTGTGTTCAAACTCTCGGTATCTTGAAGAAACGGGAGTCCCCAAACTTGCTCCCCTCTGTTTTCTCTTTCGACTGCGACTTGGTGCGGCAGCACACTTTCATGCACGACACCATACTGGCACTGCAAATTCCGGTGTCACCGAAACCAGACGAATATTGCTCCTGGTGCGGCCGCGCGGGCACGGATGTCTGCTGTTAAGGACCCAAAGATGGCGACGTACCCCTTAATGCACTGCGCGCAACCCGCACATAAACCGCAGGTGAATACTTCCTATTGGGAAGTCAGAACGAGAAATAAAAAGCAAATAATGATGTTTTTTTGCACAAATATGGCGGAAATCACATTAATAAAACATTATTAAACTGTACTTTAAATGTACAGTAATTTTTTCTTCCACTTCATTCTCAGTGATCGGAACAATCGCAATCATTCTACCATGTTTGAAAAATACATCTAGTGCTAAGAAATCACTAGTTTCTAGATACAATGATCGAAATAAATATAATATGATCTAAATCAAATAAATCTGATTTATTTACTTTAAACAAATCACTATTTATTTTTTTTATCTAGGGGATACCGCCTTGTTCAACTTGCTAAATTCCCCTTCCTTCAAACGCTTGAAAAGAACGCCGATCGGCCAGTCAAGCAGGTCGAACAGCAGATGCTGTATTCCGACGAAATTCAACTTCACATTTTCCTTCACTCCACCACTGGTTCCAAAGTGAACACTTAACTAACCGTTTAATAGGGGGCAGAATAATATCTTAACACATCATGTGTTTTATCAACAAGAATTCCACCAGAAACCTGTCATGAAGAATCGTCACGAAGAGCCATCACGTCAATGATTCCCCTATATTCAGCGGACAAATAGACGTCACGCAACCACCTCATGTGCCCCCGAATCATGCGACATCACTTTTCCCTCTAAATTTAGCGGAGAAATCAACGTCATGTGACCACGTCTTGCGACCAAGCCCCGTGACGTCACGTGATCACGTCATGCGACCTCAAGCCACGTGATATAAATTTCCCCGTTAAGTTTTGCGGGAAAATTGGCGTGACATAATCACGTCATGTGACCTCAAGTCCCGTGACGTCAATATCTACGAGGAGGTTCTGGGAGCTAGTAATTTCGCGCTCAACAGATTCTGCGGTTCCCCGATCTTTGTCAGCATAATCGAGCTCGTGAATTTTTTGCCACGCGACCCGTGTTTTCTTCTAAATCACACTCTTTTTATATTTATACGTGGTTAGTGTCTAGCTTTGATTACACGTCCCCGGCTATCTCGGTCGTTTAAGGTGCGGTGAGTCGTAAAGCCGCCGGCAACCCATGTACAGTTTGGGCTCCCTCCCAGTGTGCCTAGGTAACAGAGTGGATTCACTGCTCGATCAGTGCCACGTGGTTTGTGGGCCGCCTTTGCAGTACGAGCTACGAGGAGGTTACGAAGGCATTGGACATCTGCAAGCGTCTCCACGTCTCCTCCTGCGTCCCTCCTCACCAGGCGACAACGAAACGCATGAATTCTGGCGACCAATTGATGCAGGAGACGTTCACCATTAAATGGACCCTTTCTGAAATTTAGTCTGGCAACTATGATCACTAGCATTATCTCAGTGTATGGAAAAAACAGCGAAAACAAAGTAGTCGTTCGATGTTTATACAGCTAAAGTTTAGTCTGCAACAACATGGCGACATTGTGACCCACTGTAGATGAGCAATTTAGCCAGTACAGTAGAACTGCTAGCCTGGGGGTCTTTAACGCGCAACACGCAGTAGTGATACTTGAACACACGCCGGTACGATGCTCATCCAGATCCAAACGGGCAGGGGTGGGGATTGAATCAGTGTATGGCATTCGTGCCAAACTAACGGCATCTTTCTTGAGGCCGGTAAAGGAAGAAGTTGAAGATACTATCAAGCGAAGGGGGATATGTGAGGCATATACGTTCGAGACAGTCAGTTCAATACGATGTCAAATCAGATACGACGATCACGTAATCGTTTATTACAGATGACAATGGCCAAGGGGAAATTGAATCAAGAGGATTATGGGTCGTAGCTTTGTAGTCATCTATTCATACCATCGAAATCGAAACAAATAAAAAATGAGAAGGTGATAAAAGAACCAATTATCATCTGACATTGATGGGCGAAAGTGACCGGTCCGACGAAATGCACTTCCATAATCGCCATCAGATTTTCCAAAGGGAAACTGCCTATTGTGCCACCAGATGGATAATAATTTTGAAAAGGGCCTATGTGGAGAGCAAGTCGTCTGCTTCTTGCGTGGGGGCTGCGGTGACATCAGAATGACGTGGAGTTCTGATTGACTTTGATTGGAATGATGGTGAGTAGGCCTCAAAGCATTGAGGTCTACGCACTATTTTTTTTAATCAGCCAATAGGAGTTAGGCGTTTTGACATCATCGCAACCCTTGTGCAGGAAGCAGATGAACTGGCGCTCAGCATTCATAATGCTCTTGGTGGTTTAAGTTGCTTCGTCTCTAAAATGTAGGCTCTCCAGTCCCTCCTGCTCAGCGGAACGCTCCCCGTTGTTGGAAGTAAAATCGGCACCGCGTGACAGAGCGGCGTGCGAAAGCCGCCGGAGTTTGAAACGTCCGGACGTGGCGGGGCGCCGTCGGCACACGGGACGTGCCCAGCGGGGAGGAGGGATTGCACGGGCAACACTGTGCGGGCGCGTCGGAGCGCGTCTTTCGGGAAGAGGGCCACTCACCCTAAATGAATCCAGCGTGCGTTGTACGGCGCCACTTCCAGGCCCTTGGGGACGTTGCCCACGTAAATGTCTATCGTCGTGGCTGAAAGGTCACCAGGCGAAACAGTCAGACGCTTTTGCCCGCTCACGTGGGCTGAGAAACAGAGTAGGTAAACAACTACGAGTGCATAGGTTTTTTTTTGTATGTGTGTGTGTTCTTTTAAGCATAACATACTTTGATAACGGAACCTTCTAACCTCAGAATTGTGTCCGTCCGTCCGTCCGTACGTACGTGCATTTCACCGCCAAATTTAGCCGAGAAATTGACGTCACGTGACCTACACATATTTAGTTTCCTACGCGGAGCGCAAGTTCGTCTGCTTCATTTGCTGAAGTTGTGGTGACGTCAGAAAGATGCCGAGCTCTGATTGGCTTTAATTGAAGGATAGTGGGTACACCTCAAAGCAAGCTGCTTTGAAGTCTACCCACTATCCTTCATTCAGAACCAATCAGAGCTCGGCGTCTTTCTGACGTCACACAACTTCTGCAGAAGAAACAGACGAACTAGAGTGCCTTCATACACACGCGCGCTTTTGCTTGAGTGGTGACATCTCAGCCATTTTTACGCCCAATCGTTTTTTATGCGTTTTGAGGTACGCGCAATACAGTGTCAAGCAGCTCGAGCGCGTAGCTTTGGCTAATGCATAGACGCCATTTTATCGCCCAAGTTACGCACCGAGTGCGCGAGAGCGTCACGCGCTGAACATTCAGTGCAACAATGGATGTCTTCACCCTTAGACAGACAGACATGTAGGCACCCTAAGACGAACTTGCGCTCCGCGTAGTCTAGCGGGGAATTTGATAAATAGAAATATAGGCTCTCCTTCGCTCCTAAAATGGTGTTTAATTTCCTCTCAACGAAATGATACGATCGCTCCTTAAGTACTGCTTTTTGTACATTATAGGATCTTATAAAAAAAACAAAAAGGCCACTGTCAAACTCTTTTTTTTTTTGTACGTGCAGAACGATGGTGAGGGATGTTCGATTAGGCACTGCTCAACTCGAAAATGCAGTGTCCTATCTGGAGCGGCCACAAGAGCATCGGGCGTTTTTATACAGCGTTCCATCTTACGATGAAACGTAGTAGATGATGCGAATAATCCAATCCAATCCCATAGCCATGCGACTGTCACGAGACCTTCGGAAGGGGTTCAGTCACGTGATACTTCCTCAGCACTCGATTGGTTGGGATGGCGTCCGCTGAGGCCCAACGTAAGGTGAAACGAAGTATAAAGACTTAGAATCTTTGGGTTCTCAAATAAAGCTTAGTCTTAATAAATGCTTCTAAATTGGAAGTAAATAGTGTTTAGCATAGAAAAGAACCGAGATTTTCTTGCCATAATTTAAACTGCGTATCGCCTCACGCTCACTTTCCGAGCAAATAAAGTAATACGATTGTGTTTTGATCCCAGAGTTTCAAAACTTGCTGTTATTTTGTTCAAAATTTGTAAGCGATATTGCGAGCATGTTCAGTGTCCAAAGTATCGCTATCAACGCTTGAATCAGATAACGGTAAGTTATACCCCTTCCACGCGATCATAAAAGTTCCTTTAGATAGGAGACGTTTATGGTCGGCGACGAATCAGTTCGCGATCCTCCGCACGTGGCACGTGCTCGCGACTCAAGAGCGCTGGCTAATTTGCCGATCGCAAAGGGACCAATGTTAAGGAAGGTACAGAGCGCGACACTGTTAGCGCGAACAAGCAATCGCCAGTTTTTTGTGTTTTTCTTTTAGAACCGAGAGGTTCTCATCAAAGATATCATTGTTATAAAAAGAGCTCATTTAGCACTCTAATATAAGGGGTAAAATTGTGTGCCCCCTAATACTCTTTTTCTAATTAAATGCGAAAAGGCGCCGATGTCGTGTTCGCGCTAACAGTGTCGCAATGTGTACCTTTAAGCTGGTCGTGTGAATGGGGTGTTACAAAACTTCGGCCTGGAGTCGCAACCACTGGCAATACATTTAGGCGGAACTGAGCGGTCGGCGACGGGTTGTTTATTTTGGCAGCAAAAAAACGCAGTCATCATTCCTTCATAACACAACGTCAAATCCAATTATAACGCTCTTCGTGAAATGTTTTTTTTTTTTTCATTAGCTTACGTATTTTGTTTTGCGTGCGCTGTAAATTGTTTTTGAGGTTTTGGGTATATTCTGAGAAATTCCCAAACATAGCAGTAGTATGTGATTGAAACTAACCGACATTAATTGAAATTGAATATTAAAAATTAGCTGCAAACAATAAATACAAGAATTGCGTCGTTTTATTTTTGCTTGCCCTCAGAGAGAATTGCGATGTTTCAAAGCTGCGTGTCCCACACACGTCTTGTTCCTTCTTTTATTTTTCGTTTCTTTTGTCTTTTACAGTTTAGGTCACAGTTTTGAATTTGAACCGCCATGCACTGCCATATTAGACGTCAATGAAAGTGCTCATTTCCGAATACCTTTGTCTTTTCGTCCCAGCTTTGTAGTGAAGACCGCGCGACACTGTTAGCCCGAACACGACTTCAGAGCTTTTTCGCATTTGACTTTGAAAGGGTTCTGGTAGGCATCCAAATTTATCACTTAGGTTAGTATCCCCACTGATCACTTTCCACCGCTGTAGTAATTTTGATAACAGCCTTTGAATGCCGAGAAAAGAAAACTGCGATGGCTTGTTTGCGTTTACAGTATCGCAGAGTGTGCAACAAATACAACAGAAATAGTAAAATTCAGACCTATTTTAGCAAGACAAACTTCATGCCACTGTTTATATTCGAAAACACCAATATATCTTCAACCTCCCGGATAAGAAACAGCTCGGGTAGCATTATGTTCATCTTAACGACCCCTACTAAAAAAACTTTAAAAATATTTACTTATTATATTACCCATATCATATAACAAAAGAACTATTAAAAAATGAAAAATTAATTAGTTCTTTTCAGCCGTTTTAAGTGGTTCAAAGCAATCTCTTATATATTATATACTTATTATACAAATGAAACACGTAAAATGATTTCGGCTGATGAGTGCTAAATTTATTTATATAAAATATCGCGAAAAAATAATTAAAGACAAGTGAAACAGAATGCTGTCATTTAAATGCAATCTGAGAGGGAAGGTAATGTAAACAACCATAGCCAAACCACGGATTAACCTGTCCGTTCTCATGCAGAAAATGCCTATATTATGTCATGCGTTTTTTTTTAGTTGTTATTGGAATGGTTTATATAAATCATCACGCTCTTTCTTTTTAGTGACGTTATAATGAACACAACTCGATTTTGTGTTACTCTTTTACAAGCACACACGGACACGGGTACACCCTGAATAGTTCGTTCGTACCCCAATACGACTCCACACGTTGAAGCTCAAGAGACGAGTACATGCTTGCGTCTGAACTGTGAATTTAAAGGTAGTAGTACATTTTGCATATAAACCGAATTAGGGAAATATTTAATGGAATCGGAACTTGATAGCGCTTTCAATCGCTTACACAGCCCTGGATGTTAGGTATATCTTCGTTACAGAAAGAACACAGGAGCGATGACTTTTTCCAAATGTACTTCTATCACAAGCTCACTTATGATCTTACAAACTGGTTGTTTCAAACTGGCGACGCAGATGCCTGCGTCAGATTACTGCGTGTTTATCTCAAGAGAAACATTAACTGAGTTGGCAAACCCAAAATTTCTTTGCCAATTCATTTCCAGTTAGTTTCTCATTACGTCTTAACCTCAAAATGTATTAGTTTATACAAAGAAAAGATTGTGTTAATGAAACATAATGCCACTTTATTTTACATTTCTAGTTTTATTGTCTTTAGAATTATTGTCTCATTTCTAAAACTGCAAGGGAAATTTGTTTCGTTCACTTTAAGACTCCGCGAACAGTTTTAATGTTGTTCAATGACCTAACATTTTTGCATTACTTGATCCGATCTATTGAACTTATAAGGTTAACGAGAACAAAATTAAGGAAGTGGAACAGTGACTGAAACGCAACCAGAATTGCCGTTTCATATAGAATTTCAGCATAATTGTTTCATAAATTTGAGCACGTAGATTTGTGTTTCTGTGTATTTACTTCTTTTTTAACCACAACAATTTTAAGTATTCGTAACTTAGCAAAGTTAGGTTAAGAAACAATAAGTTTTTGAAAAACAATCAACTCTTGAAATATTTGATAAAATGGGGTACTTTTTTGCACACCTACGAATCATTATGCAAATGCAAACTTACCGATGCAGTATTGGTGCGATAAAATTTGTATCCGACATATCCTGCACTTTGTCTCGAGTTGAATGACGATTTCTTGGGGATAGGTCGAGTACCTGAAATCAAATCGCATAATTTATGGGATATTCCGGGTACCAAGATCTCCGCAAGCGCTAATGTATGACGTCATAAAACCCACAATTTTTTGTTTGGTTCTTTTATTTCAAACCGTTAGAGTGCTGCATCAAAGTTAGCTTAGCAGTACATGTTAGGTTTGAAAAGTAATTTATTACAATTACGATTACTCTAGAAAATACAGTATACCAATAAATTTCTGTGCAACTGCGCACGGAAATGATATTACACATCCCTTCAAAAACTAACCGCTACCTTCTTGTTAATCTATTACAATGTTTCTTTCTTAATTTCTAGTTTTATTCAGGACGTGTCGCATAATGGACACGAGCAAACAATTATCTAATGTTCTGTTTACTGAATATGTGTTACTCGTTCTTTTCTTCGGTAGGACCATACAAAGCAATCATTTCTATACTAAGTTCGCGTACACTGTGGCACACAGATCGCGCGAAAAAAGCGAAAACGACATCGGCTCATTTCTGCATTTTACTCACAGTATTAATGGGGACCAAACTTTGGGGCTTAAGTCAATATCCTGGGTGATGACTTTTCATCACACTAGTTACTTTTATAAAAACAGCTCAATTTTAGAAGAAAAACAAAGACGTGAAAAAGCTTGCGATAGCTTGTTCGCGGTAGCAGTGTTGCGAAGCGTTCCCAAATGTCCCGTTTCTACGCGTGAACAGGACGCACAAAACCACATCTCTTAAGCACATATCGTTTGCTAGTTTTTAAACTATTCTTAATGCTCACAACGAGAAGGCGTAAAGTTAGTTGTGAGACGCTCAGATTAAATAGGCCAATAAATACACGAATCACTCCATCAATCAATCAATCAATCAATCAACGGATCGAGAATTCAAAATGTATAACACATTGATTCTTCTCGAAGACTTAAATGGCTATAATTCTAATCAAGCAGCGTAAAAAAAAGTGCATCGTCATGTTGCTCGTTGTCTTCGTGCCTTTGCTATAACCGGCCAAACGAATCACGCATAGTAAATGCGCCGTGATCCTGTTGTTGTTTTTCTAAGCGTGATTGGTGCTCCTGTCACTCTGGCTTCTCCACATGCACACCCTTCATGCGGAAAAGCAACCCACCAAAAATATTTTTCTGGTTTTTACATTTCGTCATCGAACAGCAGGTAAACAATCGTGGCGCTCATCGAGACAAAAATGTATGGATTGCGTTCTTGTAGGTATTTAATTTAACCTCGCACGTTATACTTTGTTTTCCAAAAAGTAAAGAAAAGAAATCCAAGCCTCCGAATAACGAACGGCGCGGACATTCGACGGATTCATGTTTACTATTAATGTTTCAACACGGCGTACACAGAGGCACAAAACGTTCTCTGGAATGAATCAAATTCCTGGTTTTACACCTTCCTATTTTAGTTCGGATAAACTGAATTTGTATTTGATAAAGAAGACGTCTAGGGACGACGGAATCCAATCTACGAATAAAGAAATAAACGCCGCATGTGCAGATCGAATGGTTAACTAATATAATATTTATTAATAGGAGGTAAAACAGTAGATGGCTGGATTTCGAACCCATTTTTGTAGGGCTTGCAAGCTGTTTGTTTTTAAATCTACCGATAAGTATTTTCTACTAAAAGTCCATAAACGTTCTAACTTTTGTAGTAGTTTTCACTAGTTTTCACAACAACATTGGGGGACATGTACGGACATCGCTTTGTCTTCTAGATTTTAATTGCAGAAAAACTAGAATATTTTGGCCAGTAACACGAACAAATTTTTTTGTAAAATACCTAGGCCGAGTAATGAATAAAAATAAATTTAACAAATAGTAGCATCAGAAAACAAAAAAAACGGCAAACCAATATGTATTTTAACGTCGATTTTAAAATATTATTTAAAAAAAATAAAACACGCCGAAACTTGTGCCGTATAAGTTTATGGATCCCAAAACAAAAATTAAGCAGTCGCTCCTTTCATCCAAGTGGGAAGAATGAAAACTAACAGATCGATACCCGAGAGCAATGGGGTGACGAAAACAAACTTCGAACAAAGAAAATAATTAACTGCGCAGCAACGTTTGCACAGCGCTTACGTAATCCCGATGTAATCTCAAAACATTATCTCCACTAACTTCTAGATCGCTTCAAGCGTTACACTTCGGTTACGCGTTTCGGATTACGCGCTCTTCCCGGTTGTAAACAAGCGCGTCACCGCATAATACTATCCTCCGAAAAAGAAGGGTGCAATATAATACAAAGAAAAACAAATAGAAGCCCAAGAAAGAAAAAAACAAAAAGAAACTTACTTTTTCGAGAGCCAGCCCTTGACGGTCGGTCCGTGCAAGTTCAGTTCGACGGCCTGGAAGTTCTCGTCTTCGCCGCTCACTTGCACCACGCTGAAGTTTACCTTGCGAGGCATGGCGTTGCTCAGAGCAGCGGACGCCCGTCGCCGTCGTCCGCTCCGTATTCCTGGCGCATTCCGACAGAGAGCCGTGCCCCGTGCGCGGCGACGTCGGCGAACCGCAGCGCGCGACCAGCCGTCGGCCGTTCGCCGTTGCTACTGGTAACGTCCGCACAAACTGCCCCTGCCCACGGGGGAAAGTAGCTTCGCCTCACCGCGATCGCTTTTTAATCGAAAGTGTTTCTGTTTTCTTTTCTTTTACTAGCGAGTATAGAAACGTATCTCTCGCTGTTTACAACGCATCGGTAACGGTAGTTCCACGCAGGTTTCACTTAACCCCTGTTGACACTGCTAATACACAATAAGAAAAACAGTCCGCAGAAACTGTCTGAGGTCTTTCTTGAATGGCGGTCACACTGGTCTAGAAAAACTTTCTGCAGACATATTCGACGAAGCATACGAACGTATGAAGTAAACGTCTGAAGCGAACACCCAGTGTTTTGTATGATGTACAAGCAGTAGGACTGCGTCTTAAGGGAGCTAAGGTCAGTCGCCCCATTGAAAATATGCACATGTCGGTATCAGCACGAACTGTGGGTAAAATGACTTATCGTCTTCCACAAACAGCAGTTTTACGGTGCCGGAGATATCTGCCGAACGCTCGCTGTCAGCGCGCGCTTAGACATAGAGCGTACGGAGATACTCCGTAAATAAAACATAAAAATGTTCATCTGGAAGCGAGTGTGACGGTGATTAAAATATTCAAAAAGCGCAGACAAAACGACGAGGAAGAAGACACGAAGAGAACAGAACAGGCGCTAACGTTTAACTGATTTTTATTTGAAGTCATCATCACATATATATATACAGAAACTCCTCTGCCTGACCCGCATCAACGACCGAGCACCACTTCTACAAACAGCCGTCCACAAGCGTCACTTATCTTGTAAGTAACTAAATAGAGGGTGCGCTAACACAATTAACATCTGTCTTTTTTATATGAAAAAAGACAGATGATGGCAAGTGTGTTAGCCCGCCATCTATTTATTTACTTTAAATTCGGCAGAGACACTTAAGACTGCTTCCGTTGCTGTTCGTGACGAAGCAACGCAGTGCTTCGTCATGGAAGCCGTCCTGAAGCCGGCAGGGTTCGCTGCCGGTTTAGGTTGCGTCTAGGAATCCGGAAAACATTCCTACACTCAGCGCATTCCCACAGGCAGCGCATTCCTACACACAGCGTATTCCTACAAGCAGCGCGCCACGTTTTGCTATCACACACGGCGTTGCGGCGGTGACATCACGCTCCCCGACTGCGCAGGCGCAGCGAACCCTGCCGGCTTCACGACGGCTTCCCTGACGATGCATCTGCGGTGCTGCGCTTTTCTTTGTGTTTTACTTCTGAAGTTCGTCCGCTTTGACCTTAGCGTACCCGCCGGCTTCTGTGACGAGGCATCTGCGTTGCTCTGCTTTTCTTTGTGTTTTATTAGGAATGTGAATTTAGGTGCCGTTATTCTGCTACAGACGGTTACAGACAACGCCGGCTTCGCTCCATGGGATAGCTAATGCTTTCGCATCAAAAGAAGTGGCGTGCCTGAACGGCTGCTTGTAGAAGTGGTGATTGGTTGTTGATGTGGGTCGGGCAGAGGAGTGTGTTATATATGTGATGATGACTTCAAATAAAAGTCAGTTGAGAGTTAGCACCTCTTTTATTGTTTTCGTGTCTTCTTTGTCCTCGTTTTGTTCGCGGTTTTAAACACTTTTGATCAGTATAAACCAACTAGCCCAAACCAAAGTTTTTGTGTCATTGGCTTCGAGACCTGAGCACCCGGTAATAATAGATGGGGAACTAAATGCATAGGAATCGGCCGTAATGACTACAGTCATTGAATCATTAGAAAGCCTTCTCTGCCTGCTGTAATGAATAAAGTCTCTAGATCCTGAGAAAGTCTTCCCTGTCTGCCACCCGGACACAAACAAATACTAACTTACAGACAACCAAACCTCTCATGGTGATTGGCTGATTGGTCTCAGTTGCCATGGCAATCGTCATTTCGGTCCATTAATATCTTTGATATTTCGAAAGGGTTGTTCTGAACCAGACGCACCAAGATCGCTATGGAGCATCACTTGAAAGCGTTCCTCTCCAATATAAGCGTCTTTTGCGCTGCGATTCCAATACACTTAAGAGTCACGTTTATCTCTATAATTGTTTTACAATGGTATTGTTGTTATTGCGTATTTAAAGACACGAACATTATTTTTCAGTGCCGCCAAGCACCGGCTCCGCACGTGGTGGTGCTGCGAAGATGTGCGCTTGTTCCACCGGTATAAGGATAAGAAAATCTCGGTATACTAGAAACGTCGCTGGAAAGCTAAACGTCACCAGCGAATTAAAATCGGCTCACCAAGAATTGAGATCTCATAGAGAAACTAGTCATTCCATGAACCAAACTGGCGACCATATGGGAGCTTTGGGCTACTTTTCCAGACTCCAGTGGCATTAGTAAAGACCACCACATGTGGCACGCCTTGCAAAATTTGAATTGTAAACGTACGGTTGCCGGCGATATGAAAATTTCAAGGCGAGCGCGTAGCTTACAAGGCCTGCAACACTATCTATCCGAACAATGCTTAATCATAATCGAGGCTTTAGCGGTCTCAAGTTTTGTCCTCACTTCCCGCTTAGCCAGCTGTCACCGCATTAATGTTGATTTTGACGAATATAAAGGCATTCTCTGACAAAAGGCAAAAACAAGCGTGACTGAATCCACGGGGTCGGCAGGTTGAGCGATCAGTTTTCGGACGTTTGATAGTAAGTTCACGGAATAAATGGCGACAAGTGAATTTTAGTTTATTTCACCGAACATGACCACTATCGGTGTTGACTCAGCAATCGTTTGCTGACCAAAGGAGAGAGTAACGACAAATATTGAACATCCACTAGAATGCCGCTCGTTCACACGATAGCTTCGATGATAATCCATCTTTCGTCTCTTAGATAGCACCGGAGGTCTTCGAGCCACGCGCTCGCCTGGGTTTTCTTATATTGCCCGCGAATGGAAGTACATTCTGAAATTGGGCACGCAAACGTCATTTTGCAAAACAGATTTATGTCTATTGTCAAAGCTGAACTCGGAGGCGGTAAAATGTTTAAACTGAACAAAAACAGCGGTCGTGCATTTTCTGGGTCGATGTTCGTCGTCTGCACACTGGTTTACGTGCTTGCTCCTAGGTGTTTATCGTTCGTATATTTCGTTAAATGTATTACTTATCGCGATTATCCTGTTGAAACGCTGAAAACTATGAGTGTTCTCAGCGGGGTTTTTTTGTTTTTGTTTTTGTATACAACCTGAGGCAAGTTTACAAATCAGTCCGGCGACGACGGACAGGCTAGTGTGAGACACAGGAAAATCAGAGCCACCATTTTCGCTTTAATATTCATATTCCACCACCTCTGAGTTGAGCACTAAAAAAAACAATAAAGACAAAATTGCTTTTAAAACTATACGTTCACGTGCCCAATAACCGGTATGTACGTTTGAAATTTCAATCAAGGAAAATGCAGAGGTTGGTGTTCCACGCGCCGCATGTGCTGGCCTCAGCAGTAGTAACTTTCCCTAAGACTTCCTCAGAATCTGTTGCTTTCCACGGCTCAGTTCGACACTGCAGCAGTACACTGATAAAACAGCGGTTTTCCTTCTCTTTTTTGTAGCATTACCAGATATTTTTTCTAAATTGGCCAAGTACCAAGGAGCATCTGCGATTGTTGGTACACGCGCTGCACCTGCTGGCGTCTGCGGCTCTGCAGTCGGCGACAGGGGTAAGAAGCCGAGTAATGCTCCGCCTCCAGCACGCGCTCGTCGCCTTCCACCGTGCTCTGAATGCGCGTGCGACGAAATGTTTTCAAGGCAGAAAGCTCGCGCTCGAGGCGGAGCACGTACCTGTGCTACTTAACCCGTCACCGACCATTGGCGACGAGATGTTTCTGTGCACCTTCTTATGGTGCCGATCCGCTGACGTTACCACTCAGAACTACCAGTTGCTAACGACAAATTTGATGGTGTGCGTCAGAGTACGGTGGAGGCCCGCAATCACCCGCGTTCTTAAGCAACACCGTCAAAGCTGACGGTCTCACGTTACTTATATTTCCGTCGAGAACCGCAGAATTCGCCCTACTCAAGACGCTCACACTGAGCGTTTCGCCGATCGTGATAGGCCGACGCTTTAGAGAGCGCACGTCACGCCATATTTGAGTACGCTGTTTACTGCGCACGCTCGCTTATATTTATGGACAGCGGAGACCAGGAATCTTAGTAGTGTCGGATGCATGTTGCAAAATTGCAAATGAACCGTAAAAGCATGCCGTCATAATCTCGGGAACTGCAGCTATGGAAGCAAAGCTTAAAACAAATGGCGCTTTACATGTGAGCTTGCCGACGTTCTTTGTTAATTTTGAATATTTTTTCTACGGATAGGACGAGCTGTGGACGAGCACGTATAGCGCGTGTACCATTCTCAGCGTTCTTCTTGATGCTTGAGTTCTGCTCTCATTCACGTGTTCCTGATGATGCGCACGGAGTGATTGTTAAAAATCAGCATAAATGTTTGAATACCCATCTCGAAAATATCTTTCGTAACCCAAGTTTGCCGTAGATTATTGCATAGCCAGATCCTTGGTTGATTTGAAAATGATTTGGCATATCATCTACTGTCACCCGTACTAACTTAATACTGATAGTGTAGAAACGACGTCCTAAAAAACGGCGCTCGAAAACCTTTTAACGTTACACGCTCGCGCAATATCGCACGTCGGTGTCAAGTAGTATTCTGTTTTGTTTAAATAATAATGATGTCTGTTTCGTATTTACACCTCCATATTTTAGAAATCTAGGGACGAAAAGCAATACAAGTAGAGCCCTCCTGTGTTCTTTCGTTCTTTTCTTTTTCCCCAAGCAATTAGTTAGTGGGTTTTCTTTTTTCTTTTTTTAAGGAACGAAGGTTTTAATTTAGACTACGATGAAAACTAGAGCGTGACTTGTATGAGCAGGGGCAGTCGTGCGCGAGGAACACGGATTTTATTTGCTCAAAGAGAGAGATGTTTTCCGGATGTAGCTTGACTAATTACTTTTCCTCGGAAAGAAAACTGTACAACACGTAGCGTTCATGTTTCATACATGCTTTCAACCCTCTTCCTCGCTCTCTTTCGTTTATTTTCCTGTTCTTTTGTTTTTTAATCTGAATCTCACTGCTGCCAAGGTTGTGTGTAATGTTTCAAACGAGACCAGTTATAACGAAGTCATCGAGGATCGGAAATCACTTCGCTATATCCGCTATTTCGTTATAACCGACTTCGGTTATAACGAAGTGCAAAGGAATGAAATCGTGATCTCTTCGCTGCAGCCGCTATTTCGTTATAG
>JAZHYW010057250.1:0-11688 GCA_037355805.1 Ixodes ricinus | reverse complement strand
TTCTCCTGCTAATCCTTAAATGCATTGGAAGATAAATGCTTTTCAGAGGCTGTTGGCCCAAATTACTAACAATTTCTTTGTTCAACTTATTCAGAAAATCATCACAGCTACCAGACAACTGGGTTCTTGTTGCCTGGTTGAAAAGCTGATTTTCTACCAGGCAACTGCACATGCCCTCTCGAATTTCTTTCTCGAAAGGCATGGGATCGGGCCTGGGCGCCATTCTGCGGGAAACGAGTGAACCGGCGCCAGCACGGGTTCCAATCTCAACGATGGGAATTGAGACACCTATAGCAGGCATTCAGTATCCATAGCTTGCACTGACGTAATTTGGTCTTCCTCTCTGGAGCTGGAGCGTAGCCTCTACTGTACTAATTCTACAAACAGGGAACGAGCGTTGCGAGCGAGAGGAAACGAGTTGGCGCAGCTTCCAGTGCATTAACGACAGGCTTCCACCAGTGCATCCCGGACAAAGCTCACCGGACAAAAGCTCACCCGTTTTTTAACAGACCCGGACAAAAGCTCACCGGGAGAAAATTTCATGTTGGTCTTAACTCGAGTGCGGGACAACTTAGGTGCATCCGTGCGACACAAATATGCAACGATAAATTAAAATCTGACAGGCGCATGGTTTGTTGATTACAGTAAAAACAATTTCATTTATCGATTGGTTGAGAAGCGAATGCATTCCCTTACTAGCTCCAGCAGTCTGCAGATCTGAGTGTACCTGGAACCCATCGAAAATATTTTTCAGACGATTCTGCAGGCACAGAGTGTTTTTTCGCACCCGCTTCTCTGGGGGTTCACCTCTCCGGGCTTGTGTCCATGCCATAGCAGCGAGCGCCTAATTTTTTCTTCCGGGATTCAGTCAGCCTCCAGAAGCTTGGATGGGTGTGGCCGACAAGCTTCTGAAACCCAGCATTCTATCCTTCGCAGGTGTTGTTCGTCCAGTATTTATATTGAAGAGTGGCGTAGTGCATATTCTACCGTTCCGGGGAAACTCCGGTCGTCGTCGGCGCACCGTCAGGCAAAGGGAAGAATTCGGTCTGGGTGCCACCGCAGAAGGAGCAGAAGCATAACGGAAGAGGCCGTTGACATACGTGCAGTCAAAGTAGTCCAGCAGATCGCCGATGTCACCGGTAGACTTTTCCCTGACGTAGGTTAGTTCTTCGGGTACAAGTTGTGATGGTAGGAGCGCCAGCCTATCCAAACTCCGGTTCAGCTTTCGAAATTGGTCATCTGTCTTGTACTTATCCCGTTCCATCAACATATTTTTTTAGAAATTCGCAACTCAGTGGTTTATATATTACTGTCTTGCTTAAGTTTTCCTTTTACATCACCGTGATATAATCCTCGATGTTAAATACATTTACAACGCACAATGACAAAAAATAATTTAATTTTCCTTGCCATTCACTTCAAATATTACCCTGAATCCCAAGAAAACCCATGCATTAGTGATGAGACATTATGCCTAACCTTTATGTGCCCGTTTAGCGTGACATAAGCACAATGGAAAAGCGAGGTCATCGAAGTGTGACTTCGCTTCTTCGGTCACTCTTCGGATTCATAAAATTCCGGTTCACGAAGTTTCTTGGGCATTGCACAAGGTGCTCCAGCATACCTTGAGTCAACAAGCTTGCTCTTATCAGCTCCACTCAATCTTGGTGAATTAAATTTTTGGTCCCATGCATAATCGTTGCTTCTCTGCCTGTTTTGGCTTATCTGTCGGCACCTTTGCATGGGATGGGAGGGATGCCAGTTCTCCTAAAAATGGTGCAATGTCCATCGCGTCCGCACTATACCCCAGCCCGTGTTTTGCCTGGGTAGGAAAAAAATGAGGTAAGCTTTTGTCCGGGTTTGTGAAAAAATAAGTGAGCTTTTGTCCGGTAAGCTTCTGTTCAGTGAGCTTTTATCCGGTTACCTTCACCAGCAGCAAGAACGGCTTTGACGTCGAGTGTGCCTTGCATAAAGGAGGCGTTGGCTATACACTACCTAGGGCGTGTCTCCATCTGTGCTCACAGTCATACACTGCCCATGTTTCAAAAGTGGTCCCAAAGTGGCAAAAATTATGTCGCAGAAACCTGCAGCTGGGACGCCGCAGCGTTTCAACTGGCTATGTAGCCAGACCGGCTGTCTGGCTGCAGAGCGAGCAATGTCCTCATCGGAAGGCAAAGGAGGGGCCCAAAATAAGGATGTGGTAAACACACGAGCCATAGATGCGTCCAGGCACCGCAGTGTACACCACAAACGACTACTGCGACTTTTTGAGGGAGGTGTAAGGCCAACTGTGCTGCCCACTCGGCCACGCACGTGGCATTATCGTCCAACTGAGGATGGCGGCCTGTGCCACCGGAGCCCAAATAGCACTGCCACAAGATGCAAGGAATCTTTTTATCGGAGTGATAATAATAGACAATCATATTTGGGGCACAAATGAATTTTCTTGGTCGACATGGGGGCCACAAATTCATGCATGTCACACGACATGTAAAGTAATGATTTCATGCAGTTAACACCTCTTGTGCATGGGTAATAGCAAATCGGTACATTCTATGGGATGTGCAACGATGGCCATGCTTCTCGCATGTACGTCCACCTTATTTCTTGTGATATAAAAGTTTGTCGACAATGTAATTTTAAGTGGGAGTCCATGAAGACGTCCACCGATGCCTCTGTAAACTGAGCTCCAGGCGAACTAGAGCTCAACTGTTTCAATTCTGTTGCTGACCCTCCTAATTTGACAGCCACAAATGGCAGCCCTTTTTTTCCAGCACTATCTACCGTCGCCGTAGAGTCGAGCCTGTCGAATCGTTATCTGCGAAGAAAATTGTTTTTACATATTTCCTCGTGCCTGTGCGGTACAAGGCAGCGTTTGTCTTTGCGTGATCAACGTCTCCACAGAGGTGCAAATACTTCCCCAGAAAGCTCTTGTCTCCAGTATGATCAAGTATATAAAGAACTTAACATTGCCACTCTTTCTGAGCATTTGTGATACCCACTCATCTACACACTTCTGCATGCATAAAAGCAGCAATATTACAATATTAGCAAGTTCGCTGTCAAGAAGTAACACAGTTTGGTCATTCTGCATGGGACATACTGTAAACGAATTTATTTTTGCGAGGACCTAATTTTTGTGAATTTCGCGAATTCGGGAAAAATAAGTCCTGCAAACAATTCCGGTAAAATGTCATGTAGCGAAAATTAGAATCTGCGAATTGTTCCTAAACTTTAACTTTGACCTAAATCGCGATCAAAATACTGAGCCCGCAAAAAAATGAGTCGTTTACAGTAGTCGGATGTATTCGGCTTACACGTTCGTTGTCCTTCCGATCGATACCAGAAAAGCAGACCATACCAAATTTCACTTGCAGGGCGCAAAGTTATCTAGTAGCATATCAATACAATGTTGGAGAAAAAATTAATTCAGCCCATCTTCATCCCTTGGCCATCCCCATTGCCTTAGTACAGTGGCTTAAAGGGGGTAGTGTAACGAACGAAACCGGAGAAGCGGCACAGCATTGGAAGACGGCCGCGGGTGGCGCTGGCGCTTGCAGCACCGTCGTTCCGGCTATGGCTCCGGCTTGGCCGCCCAGCCAGCTTGGCTCCGGCCAGCTCCGGCCGATTCGCAGCACTGTCGTCTGCTAGTTCCACATTTTTATTCACCTGCGAACACAAATCATGTCGTGGGAAGTTCACTGGAAACAGATTATTGTTTCTGAGGTATTTATATTAGTTATGAAGCGTGTTTGGGTGCCTCTATCTGCCGGCCCGTGTGGCACCCGAACGGAGCTGCGGATCGAAGCGCCACCTACACCGTCTTCCAAGGAGCGGCCGTTCCCGATGCATGGTGGAGGCTGCGCGGTAACTACACTACCCCTTTAAGCCACTGTAGCCTTAGTATAAAGAATGATGATTTGGCTATTTTATATAGCTTCTGTTTCTTATTGAGCAAAGAAAATTTTTGTTTTGTTTTAAACAGCTTAGATGGAAAAAGGATATCATAAAACGATTTTACAACGAAGAAAAAAGTTTTAGAGCTATATTCACGGCGCTATACGAATTTGTAGTTGGCGCCCGCGGGAGCCGCCGCTGGTCACGTGGTATGCCTGTGCGCCGCCGCCCTGCGTCGCCGCCGCCGCCGCACGCCGAGCATTGTACGTCGCCGCTTCAACGCGTTTCTCCACGCCGCCGTCGCCGCACTAGTTCGTCTGCTTCGGGCGCCGCCGCCGTCATCTGACCGGCGCACAAGTCTATCACGTCTGCTTGCGCTTTTTCAGGAGTTCCTTTGGGCTCTAAAAGTTACTTATTAATCTTAGTTTTTGTTATACTTCAAGCAAAGATGAATAAGTTACTTTTAGAGGCCATAGGAAGCTCCCGGAAAGAGCGCAAGCACCACGTCACAAATATGGGCCCGTCACGTGATAAATAAGGGCCACTTTTAAGCGGCGTCCACTACAAATTCGTATAGCGCCGTAAATATAGCCCTAATTTTTTTTCTTCGTTGTAAAATCGTTTTATGATATCCTTTTTTCCATCTAGGCTGTTTTTTTTAATGTTTTTTTTTTCCTTCGCAAGACAGTTCGAAAACCATGGTTTTTCAAAAGACTGGATATTTATTCTAGGAATGAACTAATCACAGAGATCTCCAGTTTCCATGAACTGTTCTAGATAGATTCAAGGTCAGTCATGTATGCACTTGGAAAGGGTTGTGGGCTTTGACAGACGTCATCTATATTAGTTGTAGATGGATTTGACCAGTGGGACCAGTGGAGTGTTTTTGCGTGGGAATAGCAAGTTCGACATTTATGAAAACGTGATCACTGGTTCCATGAAAATCACTCAAACTACATACGAAGTCAGGTTTTGGAATTAAAAAAAAATCCAAGGAAGCAGAGTTAAGTGTTGGCTTGTCAGCCATTTGAGAACGAGAGAAGGCATTTATCACGTCTATAAAGTCATTACTTTGCTTAGGAACTTTATACCATGTTTTCAAAGGATATGAGATTCGGAGCAGCCGGCCATTTTATTTCAGGATAATTATAGTCTCCGGAAAGAACAATGAGGTCATTTAGATAAGAATGAGCAAGCGAATCTAAACAGTCATGAAGTGGTGAGAACTTTAACAAGTCAGGTGCCTTATAACATGCGATAACTAGAATGCAAACACCAGGCGTTTTGATCATTGTCCAAACACCTTCAAAACTTGATATTCTATCACATTTATCGACATGCAAAGAACTTTTGACAGCAATCAGTACTCCCCTCTCCAGCGTTCAATCCTATCTCCCCCGATGATAAAATACGAGTCATTTTAAGATGATTTCGCTATTTGCAATATCTGGCGTTAGCCAGGTTTCGCTGATGATTACGTCTGCACAGCATGATTGGACAGCAGAATGCAATGCTTCCTGCTTTGAGTAAACACTTCTAACATTTACCATTAAAAGCTTTGCCCTTTCATACATAAAATATTTCTGAAGAATCATGCAAAATATAAGGTCACATCAGCAGATTTTAATAAGAGAAGGAGATAGTGGTCTATAGGTGAAATCTGAATAATCAGTGCAGGACTGTGGAGGGAAGGTAAAAAGAAAGGATCTACCAATCTATGGGGAGGAGGGGGGGATAGAGGTAAAGATGGAAGAATAAGTAGAGAAATGAAACTAAATGGGTAGCGCAGAAATATAAAGTGTGCGTATAGCTAAGAGGATGATCAGGATCTTGTCGGGAGACCCAAGGAAATGTAAAATACTACACTAAAATGTTTCAGAGAAAATTATTCATACAAGTTCATTCATATTCATACAATTCATACAAATTATTCACACAATTATCATACGCGCAGCAGGATGATAACACCACTCTTCGTCATACAGATTGCCCTGCTGATGGGATCACTACCGCCGAGCTTGGCTGGAGGGACCAACATCGAAAAGACGGACAGCACGAGCATCGCGGCAACCGGCGATACCACGCGAGCCATGGGCGGCTTCTCCGACAGGGCATTTTTTGCCACGTCGGTCCGACTGCCACGGGTACCGCCCCCACGAACCACGAACGGATCCGTCCGCACAGATCAAGGCGTCACCAAGCGACCATCATCGGCAACGTCATCGGAAACGACTATATCAGCAACGACGAGCGTGGATCGGTTCAGTGGGTGTGGCGGCCAGCGCAGCAGGATGATAACACCACTCTTCGTCATACAGATTGCCCTGCTGATGGGATCACTACCGCCGAGCTTGGCTGGAGGGACCAACATCGAAAAGACGGACAGCACGAGCATCGCGGCAACCGGCGATACCACGCGAGCCATGGGCGGCTTCTCCGACAGGGCATTTTTGCCACGTCGGTCCGACTGCCACGGGTACCGCCCCCACGAACCACGAACGGATCCGTCCGCACAGATCAAGGCGTCACCAAGCGACCATCATCGGCAACGTCATCGGAAACGACTATATCAGCAACGACGAGCGTGGATCGGTTCAGTGGGTGTGGCGGCCAGCGCAGCAGGATGATAACACCACTCTTCGTCATACAGATTGCCCTGCTGATGGGATCACTACCGCCGAGCTTGGCTGGAGGGACCAACATCGAAAAGACGGACAGCACGAGCATCGCGGCAACCGGCGATACCACGCGAGCCATGGGCGGCTTCTCCGACAGGGCATTTTTTGCCACGTCGGTCCGACTGCCACGGGTACCGCCCCCACGAACCACGAACGGATCCGTCCGCACAGATCAAGGCGTCACCAAGCGACCATCATCGGCAACGTCATCGGAAACGACTATATCAGCAACGACGAGCGTGGATCGGTTCAGTGGGTGTGGCGGCCAGCGCAGCAGGATGATAACACCACTCTTCGTCATACAGATTGCCCTGCTGATGGGATCACTACCGCCGAGCTTGGCTGGAGGGACCAACATCGAAAAGACGGACAGCACGAGCATCGCGGCAACCGGCGATACCACGCGAGCCATGGGCGGCTTCTCCGACAGGGCATTTTTTGCCACGTCGGTCCGACTGCCACGGGTACCGCCCCCACGAACCACGAACGGATCCGTCCGCACAGATCAAGGCGTCACCAAGCGACCATCATCGGCAACGTCATCGGAAACGACTATATCAGCAACGACGAGCGTGGATCGGTTCAGTGGGTGTGGCGGCCAGCGCAGCAGGATGATAACACCACTCTTCGTCATACAGATTGCCCTGCTGATGGGATCACTACCGCCGAGCTTGGCTGGAGGGACCAACATCGAAAAGACGGACAGCACGAGCATCGCGGCAACCGGCGATACCACGCGAGCCATGGGCGGCTTCTCCGACAGGGCATTTTTTGCCACGTCGGTCCGACTGCCACGGGTACCGCCCCCACGAACCACGAACGGATCCGTCCGCACAGATCAAGGCGTCACCAAGCGACCATCATCGGCAACGTCATCGGAAACGACTATATCAGCAACGACGAGCGTGGATCGGTTCAGTGGGTGTGGCGGCCAGCGCAGCAGGATGATAACACCACTCTTCGTCATACAGATTGCCCTGCTGATGGGATCACTACCGCCGAGCTTGGCTGGAGGGACCAACATCGAAAAGACGGACAGCACGAGCATCGCGGCAACCGGCGATACCACGCGAGCCATGGGCGGCTTCTCCGACAGGGCATTTTTTGCCACGTCGGTCCGACTGCCACGGGTACCGCCCCCACGAACCACGAACGGATCCGTCCGCACAGATCAAGGCGTCACCAAGCGACCATCATCGGCAACGTCATCGGAAACGACTATATCAGCAACGACGAGCGTGGATCGGTTCAGTGGGTGTGGCGGCCAGCGCAGCAGGATGATAACACCACTCTTCGTCATACAGGTTAGTGGCAAACGCCATTATGGCTTGAAAAGTGACGCCATGTGTCTTATTGTGCTGCCACACCCACAACGGCTACTATGTATTGCTTCGGAGTGCCTTGACGTTGTTTGTTATCTTCTTTTGCTCTCGGGGGACATTGAGAGTAACCCGGGACCAATCACTTTGGATGAAATAGACAAAACGCTGCACAAACTTTTAGGAGGTCAGCAAGACATCGTTGGAGCAATCAATGAAATCAAATCGAACCAACGTAAAGTCGAAGCTAGAATGACTGCGATTGAAAAGTGTGTCGAATCATTCAAAAACGTTGAAACAAAAATTGACGCTTGCTCCACTACCATAGTTACTTTGAAGCAAACAATCGGCTCCCTAGAGAATAAGGTAGACGATTTAGAAAATAGAATGCGCAGGAACAACTTAGTATTTTTCGGAATTCCTGAAAGCCAAAATGAAACTAAAAGTGACTTAGAGCAAGCTGTCGTCTCGGAAATTCTACGCGACAAACTGGACATTGAAAACGCTGAGGTAGAGAGGCTGCATAGGATTGGAAAACCATCAACAGGAAAGCCACGGCCGGTAATCATGAAGCTTCGGGAGTTTAATGTGAAAGAAAATATACTAAAAAACGCGCGTAGGCTGAAAGGTACTAGAATTTCAATATCCGAAGACTTCTCGTTTCACATCAGAGAGAAAAGAAAGTTACTTTGGAACAGCTCCAAGGAAGAACGTGACAAGGGCGAAAAAGTAATACTTAAATATGACAAATTGATTGTCGGCAACTCATGTTATCAATGGGACACTGAAAACAACACTCGCCTTCTGATAAGCACGAGGCAGCGAACCGCCAGAGACGGGCAGCCTCACGATGAATGACATCGGTGTTTAGAATCGCGCTCCTTCACTCTTATCAATGTCAACGCAAGAAGCATAGCAAATAAAACTGTTGAACTTGAACACATGTTACTGTCTGAAGATCCGGACATAATTGTAATAACAGAAACTTGGTTGCACTCCAGCATTATAAATGATGAAGTTATCCCACCAACGCACCAAATATTTCGTAAAGATCGTGACTCGAGAGGGGAGGTGTAGCAATAGTTATTAAAAAAGAAATAGATGCAACCCTATTTCAAGATACTGCGAACATAGAGTC
This sequence comes from Ixodes ricinus, assembly GCA_037355805.1. Lineage (NCBI taxonomy): Eukaryota > Metazoa > Arthropoda > Arachnida > Ixodida > Ixodidae > Ixodes > Ixodes ricinus. The sequence continues at coordinate 2,656 of JAZHYW010057250.1, read as the reverse complement.
GGTTTGGGTGAAAATGCGCATTAATAACAGCCCAATTCTCGTTGGGGGCGTCTATCGGCCGCCGAATGCTCCTGAAGGTGTACTAGAAAGCCTATATGATTTTGTAAATATTCAAAGTCCTCGTTTTGCAAACATGATTATCGCAGGAGACTTTAATCTTCCCAACATCACCTGGGAAACCTTGACACCTTTGAACCCTAACTGCCGGCATTCGGAGCTTCTGACAAGCATGGCCTTTGCAAACGACTTGTCACAAATAGTCACGTGTCCAACGAGAATCACAAGATCAAGTAGCACCATGCTTGACTTAATTTTTATATCTAATGAGCTTTCTAACAAAACGTTTAATTGTTATGTTCGGGAAGGAATATCAGATCACCGCTTAATTTGGTGCGAATTCACTGGAGGGCTGAATACTAAGGAAGCAGCCCGGGTAGTCAAAGTTCCTAATTACACACGAGCGCTAGATGAAAGTATTTTAGACCACCTTGAACTGGCATTTGAAAATTTTTGTGAACTAAGTACACACGAAATAACTATCAATGACTTATGGTTCTCGTTTAAAGGCACAGTGCATACTTGTATTGACCGGTTTGTACCAACACGTTGCAAACGTATACGAAAAAGAAACCCCTGGATAACCCGAGATATCTTACATCTTAAGCGAAAAATTAATAGGATTCGAATTAAGAAGCGGAAAAGAGATAGGCTTAATATATCACATCTGCGTAGGCTACTAAGGGCAATGATCCATACGTCAAAACAATACTTCCATAACGTGACTTTGGAGAAATTTTTGGTATCGGATCCTCGGAAGTTTTGGCGATATATAACCCAACCAAAGCAACCAGTCTGTAGTATAAAACAAAACGGAGTAGATATCAACGATCCTTTTGAGATTGCTAGCGCGTTCAATCAATACTTTTCCTCGGTATATACTTCCGACAATCATCAAACTCCAGAGAGTGGGTCGCCCCAACATCACATTCCGCACATTACGTTCACCAAGGAAGGCATCTTTGCGGCATTACTAAACCTTAACACTAAAAAATCAGTGGGGCCTGATATGATTCCAAACATATTTTTGAGAAGGTATGCTGAGTCATGTTCTAACTATTTATTGGTTCTTTTTAACAAATCAATTGAACTAGGGCAAATCCCCGATGACTGGAAAACTGCCAAAATTGTCCCTATTTTCAAAGCAGGTGATATTCGTTGCGTTACTAATTACCGACCTGTGTCTCTACTATGCAGTAGCGTAAAAGTAATTGAGCACGTTTTATACAAGCATATTGTTTCCTTTCTTGAAGAAAATGTTTTTTTTAATGCGGGGCAACATGGTTTTAGACGGGGTCTATCAACGATTACACAACTTGCGCATACGATCCACGACTTTGCAAAAACAATTGATTTAGGCCTTCAGACGGACGTTATTTTTTTAGATTTTGCGAAGGCATTTGACCGAGTATCGCACAAAAAGCTTCTTCTTAAGCTCAGAGCAATACTAAATAACGACCAGATCTTAAGATGGATAGAAGCATACTTAGGCAACAGAAAACAGTTCGTTCAAATACAAGACGCTCGTTCCTCGACAGCAGCAGTTGGATCCGGGGTACCCCAAGGATCCGTACTGGCACCACTGCTTTTCCTTATTTTTATTAATGACCTTAAAGTAGACCCCTCTGTTCAAATTCGTTTATTTGCTGACGATTGTATTATTTATAAAGAAGTGAAATGTTCTAACGATCAAAATATTCTAAACAAGAGTCTCGAGATGGTTTCTACATGGTGCGACACCTGGCAGATGTCCCTGAATTGTAAGAAATGTGCTCATATGACAATAACCAGGAAAAAAATCCACTCCCCTCCAGCTACTGCCTCCAGGGGACCGCGCTCAACACAGTACCCCAATATAAATACCTGGGCCTAGTAATAACGTCTGATCTGCGTTGGAATTCACATATTGACTTCATTACTCACAAGGCAATGGGCACATTATGGACTTTAAAACGGCGACTAAAAGACTGTTCCAACAATACAAAACTAATCGCGTATAAGACATTCGTCAGGTCTTTGATGGAATACGCTGATGTGGTATGGGATCCACACACAAAGTCAAATATTAATAAGTTGGAAAGAATTCAGAAAAAAGCGCTGCGATTTATTTTTAACACATACGGTAGAAACACATCAATCTCAGAACTTTATGTCCAGAGCGGTGTCCCTTCTTTACAAAAACGTAGAAAAATTAGCCGACTGAAGTTCATTTTCAACCTATTAAATAACAATTTCAACTTGGACTACAGCAATTACCTTCATTTCAATACTAGTAGGCCAACAAGGAACAAGCACTGCAAATCTTTCACTGAAATAAGGTGTAGAACTGACTGCTTCAAATATTCCTGTTTTCCACGTACGATTCATGAATGGAACTTGCTCCCACAAGAAATCGTTTCCACAGATTGCGTATTGTCGTTCACAGCCAAGTTAAAGGAATCGGATGTTGTTTGATATTACATGCGTATGATTTGGTTTGATTGTCTGTGATTGTGCTTTTCTACTAGTCATGCTTTAGATATTTCTTTTTTTATGGGTTTGTACTGTGTTTTTATGTTTACGTGTGTTTTTGTGACGTGTAGTTGTAAAAGATCCTTTT
>JAZHYW010057249.1:0-12562 GCA_037355805.1 Ixodes ricinus | reverse complement strand
TTGGCCCCGAGCGGGACCGATTGGAGCGCTGCGATCAGCTCGAACGTGACGTAGGATGGAGGATCACGTGATAACGCCAGCTATTCCGCCTTGCTTTGGTCGGGGCCTTCGGAAGCCCTTCAATCGGTACTTCGCATTTTTCGGTATTTGAAGCTTGATCAGTACGGGCATGGACCGGCTTGGCGGCTATCGAGCTTGGGCAGCAATGGTAAAGTACTGTTCAGGACTGCAATGCCGCAGATTACACGACCGACCCAAATATCAGCTACCACATCTACCTAAGGAGAAGCATTCAATATGATTCATAAAATGTGAACAGTCTCACCCTGCGTGGCAGTACCTTTCTCACACGCTTCAATATTATTTGAACAATGGGGTTGAAAATGTATGCACAAGTTGGCGTCACGCGATGCAAGTAGAACTGAGTGCTAATAGACTTGAAACAGTAATTTAGAGGTAACAAGCCATGAATTTCACTAGACCTATTTTAATGCAAACATCACTCACAGCTTAGTGGTGACTTAAGCAGCCAGCAGCTGCATAAATGCTGAGTGTTGCATAGGCTATTTATTTTGCTTTAAGGAATGCTGATGCAAGTAGCTGCACTCGTATTAGCAATTAATATTTTTATTTCTGTAACTTCAACTGGATATCTTGTAGGAGCCCAAATAAAACAATTCTACAACTCTCATAGCACCTAGCTACGAAATATTTGCATAATTTTCTTTACTGAAGAAAAAACGTGCTGCTTACTAGACTGTCATTGGCCTTTGAATGGTCTGATATTAGTTTATGAAATTAAATACGTTATCAACCAGCTAATATTCGTCCCTGGAAAATTCCGACATCGCAGAAAAGTTACAAAACCTGTGCTTCAAAATGTAAAAAAAAAGTTACATTGTATTGATTTTGCGACTCGCGACTTGGAAGCGAGCATGTTACCACTGAGCCACGAAAATTTGTTTTCTTTATTCCCTGAGCTTCGATAACAACAGGAGACGACCGATTATATTTGGAAAAAGGCGCTACTTCACCGTTCATCGCAAATCGCAATCTCGTCGGATTCAGACACCATGCCGTTCATGAGTGCTTCTAACTGCGTTGTGTTGAGAATCGAAAGCGAGACACCGGCACATCTGTGCCTCGTATGAAGCGCGGAATTTTAATTCAAGGAATCATGTTTGCACGCGATATAAGCAGCGGGGATGTCCTGGTTTCTCGCAGCCGAAACGCACCAGACGCAGCTGTCTGAGTGCTCCAGTTGTTTCGCTCCCGGCTCTGGCCTCGAGCTCGATCGATTTCACGCAGCACGCTGACCGGTGGTACCTACAACCTAACCAAGTAATGATACACGGCATGTTCCTTCACCCATGCTTTGCAGGAGCTCGATGTGTCACCGACGTTTCTTCCATCCAGCTCGTGCGGGTCGAGTGAGTGCCGACGTTTGGAGTACGAATCAATGAACGTGTCAATCCTTATCCCAACTTCTTGATTCTACAGAACACGTGTCCTGCTTCAGGACGTACTTTCGCCCTCAAGCAACAGGCGGGACACTTGAGTGGGCCTTGTCCACGAACGCATTGATGCTGCTTACAGACAGCACAACCAGAAAAGGGGTACACAGTTGTAACCGGATGCCCGGTCGAATAGAAGTTTAAAAAAAAAAAATTCGCCTGTTCGGTTTTCAACGGTAGGTCGCACTTAAGTAAGCATTCATTGCGATACGCGAGACAGCCGCCAAAAACGACAAGTTGACCCGTACCCTCCGCCGCGCCAGTCACGCCGCCGCGCTGCCGTGCAGCGACCGTTTCCCTGCTCGCCTGCAACCGGCTAACCGTCTCCCCGGAAGCATTCGTACGGTAGCCGATCTAGGAACTGGACTGGGTCGAGTATCGAAACGAAACATTGGGTTAAAAGGCCTTAAACACCCGTGAGAGATTAAAAAAGTGAAGACCGGGACACTCCATTCTTGACGCAGAGTGCGAGGAAACGGTCGCGTGATCCCTCATCCTACGTCACGACGATAGGCCCGTCAGGTGGCGCACGCCATGTTCTCGGGGCTAATTAGTAGCAGTTTCAAAAGCTCCACTATTTCTGCGCTATAATGGCGGGGCATAAGAGAGCAAGGTCGCTTCAAGGCCCTGTTCACACAGTTGCGTTGCCTTGCGACCGAGTTCTTGTGATCTCTTACGACGGAGAGACCACACTGACACCCTGGTGCCATCTACGAGGTGGCCCTGGAACTGCATTTCGCTTTAGCGAAGGTTTTACGTTATTTGCGAGATCAAATGTACCTACTGTATAAGAGAAAAAACCGTTCGTCACATTGTCAAAAGCTTTATTTTATTTTTGAGCAAAAAAAAAAAAGAATGATGTCAAAAAAAAAATACTTAGGCAATATGCCGAAATGCTACTCCTTAGCGAAAACGGGGCATTCTTTAAATATATTTGTATATGTCAATGCAAGCAATGTGCACCGATCCCCACAAAGGTCAGCGCGACGTGAGCTTCTGTAGCGGGCTCTTTGCGTAACGCGGAGGTACACTGCATGCCTGGCGGTAATGGGGGCGTGGGAGAAGCTTCCACACATTCTTAACTCGCATCTGACTATACATACAAAAGGACAGTGGCGCCACCTACTTACCGAGCCTCCACGCGAAAAAGGCATTCGCCTTATGACATCGCAAAATCCGCACACAACTAAAAAAATGAGCAGCGACTTTTATTTTGAATGTCTTAATAATGCATGAAATGCAACGAACTGACCCCGTAAGTGATGACGTCGCAGCATGGTGCTCTGCTCCAAACAAACATATTGGTTTCGCCCTCCTATGGTTCCCTCTCATGACGTCATTACCTTGCGAACATCAATTTCGATGGTGTTTGTAATTAGCATGGTGGAAGCTTGAAAGCACTGCGCTCTGAAACCTACATTGCCAACACCACCAAAATATAGGTTCTTCCATTACACCTAATTCCGCGGATCAGAAATCCTTTGGTGACGTCATTGTCGCATCCGGCCAATTATGGAAGGCCGACCGCAGCGACGCCTTCAATCGCGCACGTCGCCAATGCTCCGATCGCTCTTAAGCTGAGACTAAAAGAAGCTTTCTGCCCTTGCTAACACAGGTGTGAACGCACAGGCACGCGCAGCCAAAGCGCTGCGGAAGCCAGCGAGCTCGCGCTGAAGGCGGAGCTCGCTGAGATTTATAGAACATATAACGACCATATGAGAACTAAAATATATAAGAACACATAAGAACCATATAGAAACTTGTAAGACGTTTCTCATAAGTTTCTTATACGGTTCTTATATCTTGTATGATTCATATGTGTTTATTGGACACAAGAAATTTCTCATACAAATGGCTTTTTCACTAGGGAACGCCTTTCCGCGAAGCTCGCTCCCGCAATATTTGAGAAGGTAAAAATACTGTGAAGCCGAATCACGTCGACAACGACGTCAAGTCTATCAAGGTCGAAGTGCAGGCCAGCCGCATGTTTCAAGGATTTCTGGAAGCACAGTTGCTTCAGTGCACGTTTGTGCGATTAAACGAAATGTATAAATTCGGTTCCGTCGCCATTTAGGGTCTTGCTTAAAACTGAAGAACCAGCACGACTTCTTCTCAGTGTGATGAATACAAGCAGGTACGAAACAAACAACCCACATTGCGAGCCTGAAAAACGAAGTTTGGGGTCTCGAACCGCTCATGTTAGAATCAAAATAATTGCTCCTTCATTAGAACGCACGTCAGCTGCTAAAACAAAAAGAAAGCCTAACGCTTCTTTGATATCATGTTCTAAACCGAAGCTTTTCTCGCTGTATTTTAGCAAATCTCCATGCGTGTGATGACTTTTGTCAGACAGTATCCCGTATCGCAAGCAAATACAATTCGTTTTTATAAACCTGATGAGTTTTCTTAAGCCTGCATGCCATGTTGCAAATAAATACAAAATCAAAATCCTATCATTGTGCCAACGATTCAAACTGTTGCAGATGGCATATTTCAGTCATTCCGTGTGCGCTCGTCATGCGTTCGTCGTCTGCAGCATTCATCTCAAGATGTCTTGAGGAACGCGGAAGCTGTCGTCGCCAATATTTCAGAAACAGCCGATTCTGGGACGTCTTTGTGTACGTTTGAAATCTAGGCTTCCGATATCTATTTTTTTTAAAACGTTTAAATTCCACGTCCGATTTTTGACCGATCATTCTTTCAAAGCGAAGTCCAGTCCCATGTATTCGTCCATAACAACGCCCCTATACTCCGTTCACCCTCAAAGGCCGACCTACAAAATCTTTTTCCACAAGACAGGAAAATCCTTTTAGCAACCCCTCCCACCTCCTCCTCTCCCACTCTTATCTTGTTGGGCGGGGGGGGGGAAGGCTCCTTTAGGGGCTGCATCTTAGGGCCGGATAGGCCGGGAGCTATCCCGGCTCGCCCAGCCCCAACAAAACGAGTCCTCCCCCGTCAAGATAGCAGTGGGAGAGGTGGCGAGGAGGGTGTTCCTATCTGCTGAAAAACTTTTTGTAGGTCGGGCTTTGCTGGACTAGAAGCTCCGCCTTCAGCGCGGCTTTCTGCCCTTCCTAGAGGACCCAAAACACTGCGGGAGAGCAAGTGGGCTCGCGCTGAAGGCGCAGCTTCTAAGTCTTCAGTGAGGGTGAACGGGTATGGAGAGTATTCGCTGGCCGCCATATTTGAGGTCACTGTTTAGAGCGCATGCTCAGAACGAGCTCACATTAATAGGCTGCCAAGACCGAGCAATCTTGATGGTGCGGCGTGCAAGTTGCAAAACTAACGGTGGAAGCTAGCCATCAGCACGTGCTCAGCAATAGCGCACACGGATATGGCCGCCAGTGAATACACCCTATAGCAAGAGTTTGTTCGGAGCAGTGACGTCACACTTACGCGGTCAATTGGTGATGGTATTGGTCGTGTTACATGACGTATATTTTCCCGCTCTATTTAGCGAGAAACTGAATGGTTGTAGAGGATCGCTGATGGACGTTCATCATCCCCCAGCTAAATTTAGCGGGAAAACTCGATTGGTGCCCAGGTCACAAAACTTGAATTTTCCAGCTAAATTTAGCGGATAACTGAATTGGTGTATGGGCCACGTAACGTCCAATTTCCCGTAAATTTAGCGGAGGAAACTGATTCGTTCTGGCCATACTAGACACCAATTTTAGCGCTAAATTTAGCGGGGAAACCGAGTTGACGTGTAGGTCACGTGCCATCAATTTCCCCAAGGTGCATAGGTCACGTGACGTCAGGTTACGCCACGTGACGCCACTTTCCCGCCAAATTTAGCGGGGAAACTGAAATGGTGTATATTTGACGTGACGTCCATTTTTCTGCAAAGCGGCAAAACATAATTGGTCTGTATATGTCGCTTTGACTTTAGGTCACGTGACATATTTTCCCGCTAAATTTAGCGGAGAAACTGAATTCGTGCATAGGTCTCATGTTGTCAATTTTCCCGTTTAAATATAGCGGGAAATGCACGGACGGACAGACGGACAGACAAAAGTTTGGTTTTGGGGAAGAGGGGGTAGCGCTAAAATGCTTTAAAAAAAAGTGAAAGCCGTTTGCAATCCTTAACTACTTGAATGCGAGCGCAGCTCTTGAGGAGTAGGGAGGAGGGAAGGGTACTCCAGGGAGGGTATCACCCTCCTTCTCCTCAGGGGTGAGGTGGGGTCACGACCTGGGGGGGGCACGTGATTCCCCCCCCCCCGAGAGTCACGTGCCCCCCTTGCCGACATGTCCTCAACATGTCGGAAGAGGGCGTCCAGCGTGACCCAACGGACATGTCCACAACATGCACCATGCGTGGCCCCCGGAGGGGTCACGTGACCCCCCCCCCGAGCTCCCGACCCCCCCGACCATGTCCCAACATGCGGGAGAGGGTCACGTGACCCCACGACATGGCCCAACATGCACCGCGCAGAGTCACGTGACCCCCCGCGACATGTCCCAACATGCTCCGCACGGGTGCGTTGAGGGAGGCCTCGTGACCCCCCGACATGTCTCAACATGTCGGAGAAGGGGTCACGTGACCCCCGCGCCGGTCCCGACATGCTACCGCGCCGGTTACGCCGACGCCGACGGCGACGCCGACGCCGACGCCGATCATAGCCGGAAACGGGCGCCTAAGAGGCTGCGCTCTAAAATAAAGCAGGCTTGAGATGATGTGTACAGAGCGTGTCGCACGCTCCACGAGTGTCCGCCGAGACTGTCGTCGAGGGGAAGGTACTTTCCCTATCCGGTTTATGGTATAGTAAGCGCCGACGCTCAAAAACGCGCCGTCAAAAGAATGATATAACTCCCGCATATCAGCAGGCGAAATCGCGCCCATTGTTTTAGAAGCGCAGCTCTTAGGCGCCCGTTTTCCGGCATGAGCGGCGTCGGCGTAACCGCGTGTTGCATTGCGCTCAGGCTGCATGCAACTCAGGTTGCATGGCAACAGGTTACATGCAGCCTGGAGCTGCGGTGCGTCCAGCACTTTGAATGTTTGTTGCCTCGGTATCGCACGTTGCGGGCGGCTCAGGTTGCGTGCAACCTGTTGCTTGCAATTCCCCGAGGTCACGTGACCCCCCAGGTCGCGACCCCCCCCCCCCCCCGAGATCACCTGACCCCCCCCCCGTGCCTTCCCCTCCTCCTCAAGAGCTGCGCTCTAATTCGGCGTTACAGGGAGTTGTAAACGGCTACCATTTTTTCTATCCGGAGCCAATCACGACTGCGCCAGTTGGTCCGATAAGGGCGCCTAGAACAGGATCGTGAAGCGAGGGCCGCTGAACATAGAAGAATCCGCGTCTACTGCCTTTCTCGGTTGCTTTCTCGGTGACTGTGGACACTTTGCGTTTGCTCCCTCGTCACGCTAGCCACGGAGTCCCAGGCTCCGGAAATCTAATGCTGCAGGATAAACAAACAAACAAATAAATGAGCAACGAGGCATTACGGCTTGGAACGAGTAAAATAATATATAAAAGGGAAAACAAGAATGATACACAGTCACGATTAAAACGACGACCTATTCTCCCAGTCATGTGGCGAGAGAGCAAAACGATGTTTCCGCATGCTGGAAGTTCCGCGATTAAAGCAATCAGCGCCCGCGTAGAAGAGTCCTAAGTGAGTTTATGCAGTGCTTACCCCGGAGGCTGCGCGAAAGTAAATAATAATAAAACAAATTGTAGCTGTGAAAAATAAAAAATGAAATGGCGTGACGCACCTGAGTCGCTCATCGCGTGAAGAAGCAACAAAAGTTCTTCTGACACGTTTCTACCAGCGTGGAATTACAGGAATGGTCGCTGACCCTTAACGAACGCAGGAGTTCAACGGACCTTTTTTCGCGAATTTCCTCTATGTTTTATTTAATCCGTCAATCGATGCGAGGCGCCATCCCCCTCGTATCGGATTGGCGGCTCAGCGTAGCGTAATAAAATAATGGAGTATTTAAGAGAAAACAAGGAACGGCAGAACGAACGAGGCAACTGCGCGGTGGCGCTGCGAGCGACAGCAGCGATATGGACTACGTTGTGGTCCATTTATTTTTAGCGGCCGCGGCGGCTGCTCGCGCACTGCGCTTTCATACGACCCTCTGGGATCCCACGTAGAAGATGGAAACTTCCTCTCAACTTTATCGATGGATATTACGCTTTCCGTTCCAATTTCGACGTTAGGTCGTGCAGCCGTCGATTGTTTCTCTTTGTCTGTCCCCAGTTTGGAGACGAACTTGCACATTGCCTAAACGCTGTCTAACCTTGCTCTTAAATTTTGTAACCGTTTTGTTTTCTGTGAGCGCTTATATGTTGTTATAGCGTTCTATTAGCATACGGAATATTGTGCGAGGGCGGTACTACTGCACAGTAGTTAGGTGTGAGAATCACTGCTTCGCACGATCGCACGTTTGTATTGGACGCGTTAATCAGGCGCGGCTTTACCTCTAACTAAATGGACCCTCTTTAAAAGTGCGCGCTTAGGTCACTGGATTCTGAGGAAAGTACCACCATTGTCTTCCCAACCTGGTAGCCGGACTAAAAAAGAGACACAAACATACAGGCGACCAAACCTCGCAAGCTGCTTGACTGATCCGACATAGGTGCCCGGCCAATTGTCATTTCAATCCATTCAAATCTTTGGAGCTTCGAAAGGGTCGTTCTGAGACCATGCTTTCCGCACCAAGATCGCTATTGGCTCCAAACCCCAGATTGATTGTGTGGAAGCGTGCTTTGTTTATCCATGGTTCTCTATGAGGCACGTGGTGATTCCATCTGTCCACCATGCGCGCGTGGAGACAACGCATCCACACTAACGGCACAGAGCACGAGCTCTAGGCAGTTGATTTTAGTGCGGGAGCTGCATTTGGGGAGGGGTGGGGGGGTATTAGAGGCCGAATAAAGTCACTGGATCTGGGAAAGTAACGCCAAGCTCCCTGTGTGGTCGCCATCTTGGTCCGTGAAATGAGCGATTCTCCTTGACCCCTCCGTTCTTGGTGAGCCGATCTATATTCGCTGGTGACGGGTAGCTTTATAGAGTCATTTTTTGTATACCGAGATTTTGCTAACCACACCGGCCAAGACAAGCGTACACCCTCGTACAACCAGCAGATGCTGTGCGAGTACTTGGAGGCGCTGAAAAATAAGTTTATTTAATTAAAATACGCAAAAAGAACAATGTAATTGTAAGAGCTCCATGGAAATGGGCATGATTAATAAGTTGATTGCATACAAGAGTGCCGACGACTCTTATATTTGTGAGGAACGCTTCGCAGTACGATGATGCTCCATGGTGATCTTGGCGCCACCGGTTTAGGACGACCCTCTGGGCCCGTTTGGAAGCTGGTTAACTAACCGCGGTTAACAGTTTCCCTACGAGGGGAATTTTAGGTCATGTGACCGGCAGAGTAAGGACAGCGCGGGGAAACATGGCGGTGCCCCGGTCAGTGGGCACCGCTCGCTTTAACTAGTACGTCGTTGTAGCTGCAATATCGGGCGCGTTTAGTCAGCAATGAATGGTGCAGAAGGCTCCGATTTGCCTCTACCTCACTTAAATCTCAGAAACACGAGCAATGGCCTCGCCGCATTTTTTAGATAGTCTTTCGACTACTGGCAATTCCTAAGCCTAAATAGACGCCGCGGCAGATTGTCGGCATGGCAACGTCTTTGAAAAAGTTGGTTGCTTTGACTCAATCGGCCAGTACTGCAGTAGCACACAAAAGCGAGCCAGCGTCCCCATGGAAGCCTTTGCTTTAAATTTTCCAAAGCACCAGGTGCATGCTACGTACAGTGTAGTTGCACGCGCGCTGCGTCGTGCGGCGTCTGCAGTAGTAAGTATATTCTAAAGCAAAAGCACTCCCAACAATTTTGCTGTGCACGCGCGTTCGTCGGAGATTTATTATGATTGTTTACCTTCGAATGGCACTATAAGTGGAAGGCCCAGCGCGCGCCAGTCGTTGAATTACACTTCCAGTGTTCTCCTCAATGTTAGGGTAATTTACTATATCTTTAGCGGTAACGAGCCGATCTGCTGTAAGTGGTGAATGGCATTGCAACTGCTGATGCCGCAGCAAGCGGCGCTCGCGCTACACCCGTGACAAGCTGAACGGTATAACGACCAATTTTCCTGGAGCCGAATTACAGGTTTTAAATTTATGACGGTGTTACATACAGTGCCCGCATGCTGCATTCGCCATGCTGCCCGGTTGTAACGCCCGCCTTTCACTACTCACTTCTTTCTCATCGTTTCTAGGACTGAATTTCGTCGTCCTCTTTCGAACTTGGAAGGAAATTTCAACTAGCCTTGTCTTAACTCAGACAGTCAAATATTTAGGAATGTTCCAAACAAGGGTTAATTTAGTTTTACCTTACCGATTACCGTGCCACGAGCAATAAAAATTGTTTCTTGAGCTCAAATGTGTGCCATGGCCTCGCGAAAACACGGTAGCGCGCATTTTGGGTCCCCATTTCAGGAACCTTTCCACGGAAGCCCCTTATATTCGCTACACCATACTGTCCAGGCTTCGCTAATGCAGCCAGGCTACACTTGTGCGCGATGTCACCCATAATGTAGCTTCAGCTACATATACTGGAGGGTGACACCGCTCCACCCCATAATGCGACAAAAGCTATCGCTCATCCAGCCCTCATCAAACTTGGCTAGGTACTTTTAGGTACCTAGTAGGAGAGAGCAGTCAAGTTTTAACCGCGGTTAAAGTTAGCCCGGCTTCGAGCAAACAGGCCCTGGAGGCTTGAAGATTTAAATGGACCAAGATAGCGATTTCCATGGCAACGTAGACCGATTAGCCAATCGCCTTGCGAGGCTTGGGTCGTCTGTATGTTAGTATCCGTTTGTGTCCCGCTAGCAGGTAGGGAAGGCAATGGCGCTACTTTCCCAGGATCCAGTGACTTTAAGGCCGAATGGGCTCACCAGCTCAGAGCACGTGGAACGAAAGCTCGCGCTGCAGAACCCAGGATCCTGGGTTTAATCCAGCGCATCTTTCCGATATTTTGTAGTGCATCTTTCCGATAATTTGCGGGTGCATTTACTTATGGTGTATATATTTAAGGTGATCGGCGCTTCGTGTTGTCAGATCTTCAGTTAGTAATTAAATATATATTTATTGTCATCAATCAGTTTGATTTTATGAAATTCACATAACCGCTTGAGACCGACACGGTTGGACGACACTCGAAAATACGCCAGCTGTTGAGCCAATCCACGGAACGGTGCTTTTTCGTTCGCTGTTTGGCAGTGTGAAACACCGGGTCGCGGGGTACGGTATGCCAAAAAGGACTGTTTGTTCACATAATAGATCTGAAGAGCAAACACACGAAATGTGTAGAAAGAAGAGATAATAAATGGTATTCTACTAAATAATCCCATACGCGACTCCCTACCCAAAAAGAAATTCACAGAGATGCAATTGTATTCCTAATTACACATAAATAAATACAGACGAAGATTCCTGTATATTTTTAATATAAATCACATTTGGCCATCGGCTTGCTCGAAACTTCGTGAAATACTGTTTTGGGAGCCTAATGTTATATTCGGTTCTATACATGCACTTGCTTTGGGCATTCAAGCTACTGCTCCGCTTTATCAGTCATACGCTGTAACATTTTATTATGCATTCGCATGTCATCGCGATACTGCTATCCATACAGCACAACTCAACGATTTGGACATCAATTTTTGATAGTGTTGCGACAATCAGATTTCACAAGGAAACTCAACTGTTTAACATGGTTTGCACGTGACGTCATCGCACTATATGCTGGTGGTCATTGCGATTTGTTTTGGCTGAGAAAATCAAATCTGGTGGTGCAAAAGGTACACGTATGGCGGCAAAGCCGCCACAATAACAGCTAATGTAAGGTCAGCGCAAGTCATGTATTGGAGAGACACGAATTATTCCTGCTCGGTGCAGCGTCGCGAAGAACGGCGCGAACGTCTGGCACCACAAAAACGCGCGCTTTCTGGCAAGAGTGTTTTTGCAAACAAAGTATTTTCCGGGCCACGCTCTCGTCTCTATGCCGTGGATACTGGGCCAGGGACCTTTACAACACTTATGTGTTGTACAACACTTAGAGAATAAATTTTTATCCGGAAGGGCTCCTGACCCTCCTCCGTTTGGGGGTGTTAATTCTACAGTTAAATTTGTGTCACCTGTTAACAGTAATCCTCCATTGCTCTTAATTTGAATTTAAAAAAACTGTGAGGTTTAAACAAAATGCGGAGATCGTGGAAGCTTGGGGAAGAACGTGAGAAAGACACTCCAGTGAGACATTAGAGCGGCTGCCAACGTTCGGCTGTCCCTCTGAGGCCACCAGGATCTTTCTTTTCAAGTATTCCTCCCGTACGCACTTACAGTCACATGTAACGTCGGATTAATAAGTCACATTTAGTCCTTCAAGCTACACTTATTCTCGGGGACAACTTTCTGAGGCAGTTCAGAAACGACCAAAGCATGTTTGGGTCCCTGAGTGATATGCATACATGTGAAATAGGTCATGCAACAATTTTCGTACTTTCAGCATATACCGCTAAGAACTAATCCCTGACGTTGATAACACACCCATTAGTTTTCCTCTCCGCGACACACCCATTAGTTTTCCTCTCCGCGCAATGTCAGATGCAGAAAAAAACATAAAAAACAGTTTTCCCCTCCTCAACTCGTAAATAAAACAAGCGGCCATTAATCTCTCGTGATCACTCGACTCTAAAGCTTCTTTATCCTGGGGTAAGTGGCGCCATCCATTGTTGTAGAAATGCACGAGACACGTGCCGCGCGCCACTTCTGGGAAGAACATGGCGTCTGAAATCTAGCTCAGTGCTGCGCTGTGCCGCCATGATCTTCCCAGGGGCAGCGCGTTGCACGTGCCTCGTGCATCGACGCACCTTGCGCTACTTTTGACTCGACTCGGGCTTCTGACAATCGAGTACGTCACGGTGCCACGTGCCTCATGGTGCGAAGTCGTGATGTCATCTGACGTACGGTGCCAACAACGCTAATGAATCCAGTGACGCTTTCAATTTGAATCGACTTGACGCAGTGAGTCACG